>JAWDGP010005267.1:0-90000 GCA_033675545.1 Elysia crispata
TTTTTTTATTCAATAATATTATTATTCACTTTCTTTACTGATCTGACTGTTTGCATACATCTCAAGGGCTTCGACTGTCAAACTGGATCAGTCCTAGGAGGGAGTTAGATGTAGAGGAGGAGGAGGAGGAGGAGAAGAAGAAGAAGAAGAAAAACCTAAAGAAAAAAAATCAACATATCAGAAGTGTACATATCTTTAAGTTTGAAAAACTTCATTAATTTTAGTCCAATGGTGTCAATAACTGCCCAGTCAATTTCAAACGGCAGTAACCAGCTGTGATTATGTTTAGTTTCTTTGAATGCCCAGTGGACACAAACCATCAAGGTCTTCTTAAGGTAGATGATATTCAGACAATAACTACTGTACAGCTACAACACAAGTAAAACCTTTAACAAAACAAATAAAAAAATCAGAAGTTTGTGAAATTTTTTTTATATCATTTTGGAATTTACATTGAAATTTGGACATTGCATGTGGAGTTTTCCTATGAAAAAAACCTTAAAAAACAACAGCAGATTCATAAAATAAGAATCTAAACTCACATGCATTGATTTAAAATCAGCAAATTATATACCATTTTCATATAGCTTGTGCCTAAATTGAATTTTCATGAGATGATCAAGTAATCAGTCAATAAAAAAAAAAGGATACTGGAGAAAATGAATTTAGGTCTCTCTCTATATTTATACATGTATGTATTTGGAAAAAATATCGAATAATGCTCTTCCTGTCATACTCGTACCATGTGGGTTACAAAACTGGATATTATCCTCAGTTTAAGACTTTGAGAAAGACTCACGAGACAGAAAATCATCTATGAAATTCATAGTAATATAATCAAGATTAGTAGGTGAAAATATTCAAAACAAAATTAAATTAACATCTTTTTTTTAAGCTTACCCTAGCCATAGATCATGTTTTTCTATAATATTTCATGCGATAAACACAGTTAAACCTATTCATACAACAGGGTGACAAAATCACGATACTTGTACTATAATTTAGTTATCATCCTTAGTTGGAAAGGTTGGAGTCAGAGGAATTGGTATTCGCTCAGGCATATTGCAGTTCCCTATTTGGCTAACAATTACATTCCTTGAGATAACTAAAAGGTTTTTTATGATTCAATTTGTATCTGGCACCATCCGTATTTACCTCTCAAATTTTTCTTTCTGAAATGACCAATATTTACTTTCGCCAAGGGGAGAAACAATGATTTTCTTAAAAATTTTAGTATTACTTCCCATGAACAAAAAGGAGAGCAAACATGGCTCTTTAAAGAAAGATGTAATTAGCTGAAGCGTAAAGTTTAAAAGTTATTGATGACAGCTTCCATCAGCCAAGGTAAAGAAAAGTCCTTAAAAAGCAAAGCATAGTGGAATCCTTCATCTCAGCAGAGGTCATGGTAGGGATGAGTGCAACATTGTTCTGGGCTGGAAAGGCTCAATCACAGATCAGGAAGAGTTACAGTCCAAGGAAAAAGATTGGGGGTCGCCATCAATGGCAATGGTGATGGTGATTCTTCTTATCATTATTATGATGAAGATGATTTTCATGATGACGGTGGTATTGATAACAATGATTATAATGATGATGATAAGAGTGATGATAACAAGCAACGCACAGGTGTTCTGACACTGACAAGATTTTAAATTAGCACCATGATTTCAGGATAATCTTCACACAAAAAACGATGACCTATTCAACATAATAGCATACTTTCTTAAAAAAAAAATTAATGTTTATGAAATGTGCAAAATATACCACAAAGTGAACATATGCCAAACATTATTACGTTAAGAAATTTTACCAAGATACTTTTACCCTGTGGGAAGTCAGCTTACACTAATCGATTCATATTCTCACATGACGCATAATGTTACATGTCAAAATCCATACTTCAAATAAGTACAGTAAGTTCTCACTTACAAACACATAAATCTTACAAAACAACTCATCATGAGCAACAGAGTGATAAAAGTATAAACCATGAAATAAATCAAAATAAAGTAATAAAAACAAATCTGAAGATCAGAGCATCTCATTCTGACTTGCCCTCTACATGACTTGGGCGGAAGAACCTATTCGCAAGCCGTGACAGGAGAAGGAGGGTCAAGGCCAGAGACACCAGATAAGGTAAGCGGTACAGAGACTCGCTGGCATACATCACTGCTCGCACTGCCAGGACCAGCAGGCTCCAGCCAAAAAGTCTATCGCTGGGTCTGGATACAATGGAGGGTACACAAGAAGTCATGTATAAAACATGGGGAAAACGTAATTTGTAAATCAGAGGTTGCAAATTTAGTTTTGGACAAATTAAAATTCAACTTGAGAAAAAGGAAATTTTTACAAAGTAAATCTTTTCAACAAATATTAACAGTGTCCGTATCATAGACATTGCTGTGTTCTTACCTGACAAAAGCTGCTAGCTAAGCCAGCTCAAAGGTCTTAGTGCTGGTTAAGCAGCCAAAAAATAAACTTGTTTAAAAGTGTTCAGGGACCTCTTGTAATAAACTTTCTAGCGCACTTAAAACAGAATAAGGCTATGGAAGCAAGTTTTGCACAAATGCTTGCTTTCCTACACAACAATATGAAACATGCGTGGTGAGGAATGCTGAAATCTGGGTGTTTGACCTAAACTACAATCACTTATGGTTTGAATATGTTCTTCTGCCACCAGCAATAGCAGCTGATTCCTTTATAAAAGCCGTTTAATATGACCACCCTTTATACCAATAGCTCCCTCACCTTGACAGCACAAGTTCATCAAAGAAGAGGAGGACACCCACACTAGATGAGGTCAGCAGGCCAGGCAAACGGCTGGGGTCAGGGGTCAGAGGTGACAGCAAAGACTCTGATCTGGAGAGTGATATTCATTCACAAATTTAGTGCTAAGATAAAGAAAAGGACATCTGATCTTTTTTTCGCAAGTCAAACTAATCTGGCAGGTTATTGCGACCTTATATAAAAATAAAAGCTCTGATACAATTTTAAATTTGCCAACAAAGTATTTGCAACGTATGTGACTTCCTTCTCGTTTACAGCGAATCAAAAAACAATAATTCTGACAACAGAGCAAGATCCAAGCTTAGTTGTAACCCTATGGTTCAATTCATCCGACTGTGTTGTCTATCGCTACTCCTGAAGTTAAGGAGCAGTCCACAGCCCTAGTGCCACTACTGGCAGTTCCTAACCTGCCGGAATACCGCCAAACCTTAATCAGGTGTTGTGAACCAAGTTACAAAACAACTAGTTCCCACCCTAAAACACTTATGCTGAGACCTAGTATCCGCTGCCTATATCCTACAATCATATGACTGAAATATATCCAATGTTTTATTGCTCAACTGTAAACATTTAACCCTAGCTGCCCTTATGATTCACTGACTTGAGCCACATGACGAGACACCCAAGACTGAGCATTGCCTGCAGGTTGACTATCAGTGTGATAGAAAAGAGCAAGGCCAGGCTGGTGTGAGTCTGTCGGGAGTCAAGGCGGCAACCAGTGAGGTAGAGAAGTCTTAGCACCTGAAAAACAGAGTGCATACAATGTTGGTTTTCATATCAAGAGACATGCAAATAAGCGAGAGAGAGAGAGAGAGAGAGAGAGAGAGAGAGAGAGAGAGAGAGAGAGAGAGAGAGAGAGAGAGAGAGAGAGAGAGAGAGAGAGAGAGAGAGAGAGAGAGAGAGAGAGAGAGAGAGAGAGAGAGAGAGAGAGAGAGAGAGAGAGAGAGAGAGAGAGAGAGAGAGATCTTTCACATTTCCCTTTAGGCACGAACAACAAGGTATAAAACAATTATTGTGACAATAAACAAAGATACAAATGATCCAAACATGTTTTTAGTCAGAGAATGTTTGTAAAACTTGTTTGCTAGATCTCTTTTCAAAACCAATACAGTGCAAACATCTTGCTTCTCCCTGACATAGTCACTGGAGATGCAGAGTCTCAAAAATTTTCCTGTGATCTGGTAGGGCTTTCTAGTACACATTTGAACCAGGCCGTGATTTAACACCTACTGATGATTTGCTTCATGGTTTTGTCTTACATATGTGTCAAAAAAAAAAAAAAAAAACCTACAAAACATAGTGATATTACTTTGTCCTAGTAAATACAGAAAGCTCTAACAAATCTCTTCACCAAACATCACTTATATACTGTGTCAGACGCCCAGAAAGTGGTTGGCCACAAATGATTTACAGCGCTGTCCCAAGTCCGATCCTCTTACCTTAAGAATGAGGAGACCAGAAGAGAGTAAAAGTCCCACAGTGCCACACAGTGACGACATCAATATGGCCGTCACACTCAGCAAAACCTGGAATACTTTGGCATGGCTGAGCAACCTCTCTGGCACACTTGTTTAACATAGACAGAAAGAATTAGAACAAGCAGAGCTAAGGCAGGAGTCAAACATTAACTTCTAAGTAACTGGTTACTATCAAATGGACACAAGAAATGTGAAAAGCTGAAAACCTTTTCTATAATTGATCATATCTCTTTAAAATTTCTGCTGGGAATACTATACTATATTTCTTTCTAAGTTTGATTTTCTCACCCTCATTTAATCTATACTTATGTAAATTTATCCATGTTTGAGTTAAGTCTAGACATTCTACATTGCATTGTTTCTGCAAAGAAATATCTGCTCTAAGAATAGCACTAACAATACTTCCAATGCTCAAAAGTGTGCAACTTCCAAATCAAAAGTTTAAAAAATTTACCAGCTAAAACTAAAGATATTCTGCAGAGTTACAACAAAGTAATTAGGGTGTGTTTCTGATTGCTGGAGGGATCTTGTGACTTTTAGCAAGGGGCATAAATATTTTGTGACTTTATAAAACTGTGGATCTGCTTCATCTAGATCGGTCTGTTCTTTAATAGAATGGGAATTCCAAAAATACTGGTACCTGGATTTTGTCGTATCGCTAAAAAAAAAGGTATGTTCAGGTATCACACAAAGAATAAATCCATCTTATGGTAACAACCTACCACCAAAACAAGCGCCCGACATAGCTCAAGTCCAGGTATCACACGAAGAATAAATCAATCTTATGGTAACAACCTACCACCAAAACAAGCGCCCGACATAGCTCAGTATCCCCAGTAAGTGGAACGCAACCGTTGTCTGCAGGTATGTTGCTGCACATGCACAGGCACACAGGAATGCTGGGAGCATCATGAAGTAGACGCCTTCTTGTTCCAGAAGCTGAAAGTCATCTACTGGTAAGCCGAGCACCGCAGAGGCCAGACGTTTAATTAGCTTAAAGCTGGCAAAATGAGAACAATACAAATTTCTTTCATCAAAACAATGACAATTACAAAAAAAAGCTTTTCTTTATTCCATTCTATGACAATGGCTTAATAAGAAATGAAGCTCGAAAATCTGGCAAAGCACATAATGTTTGCTGGAAAACAAGGTCTACTTCCAAGCAGCTTCCATAAAATTTAACACTTAAGAGTAATATTTTATTGTTTTATGAGTTAGGAAACTTATGAAAGGACATCAGGTAAGTTAGAAAGCAAGAACAATTTCAAAACAGCTTCAAATTCAATGAATTTGTAAACCTACTGAAGGGCATGAATTAGCTGAAAAGCAAAGAAATTGTAATTTCAATACAGATTCCTGAAATGGACTGATCTAAAAAAAGGCTTTGCTATGAAACAAAGTAAATGAGATCTTTAAATTTGGTAATACAGCAGCCGCCACCAACTTAGCCAAGCATCTTTGACACTATACCTTTAATTACTCCATATGTCTCTGAACTTTAAGACTCAGTTATCCTTTTCAATAGCGCTACATATCTGTGAACCGTTTGAATCAATTATCCTGTCCAAAGACGCGACATATGTCTGAACCTTTTGAATCGATTATCCTGTCTTATAGCCCCTTATATCTCTGAACCGTTTGAATCAATTATCCTGTCCAAAGACGCGACATATGTCTGAACCTTTTGAATCGATTATCCTGTCTTATAGCCCCTTATATCTCTGAACCGTTTGAATCAATTATCCTGTCCAATGCCGCCACATATCTCTGAACCTTTTAAATCAATTATTCTCCCCAATGGCGCCACATATCTCTGAACCTTTTAAATCAGTTATCCTGTCCAATGCCGCCACATATCTCTGAACCTTTTAAATCAGTTATCCTGTCCAATGCCGCCACATATCTCTGAACCTTTTAAATCAGTTATCCTGTCCAATGCCGCCACATATCTCTGAACCGTTTGAATCAATTATCCTGTCCAATGCCGCCACATATCTCTGAACCTTTTAAATCAATTATTCTCCCCAATGGCGCCACATATGTCTCACAGCCCTGAACCAGCCCCACACCAACTAACGCCACACATCTTTGACACAGTCAAAGAGTGGCAAACTCATAATGCTAGATATGCAAGTCAGACTTCCCAGGCTCGGTGTTCGGCAGTCAAATCCGGCGGAAATCTTCAGCACGAACTGGTCTAAGGTCCACCGTTGTGTAGAACCAGTGCAACTTACCCCAACAGAAATTTCAGCAGCATCACAAACCCTATCAAGTAGTGCGGCTTCGAAAAGTTGATGATAGTCTCCGGCGGGTCACAAGTCACAGCTGGGGAGGAATGGAAAAAAATGAGGAAAAAAAGGGAGGGGGGGGATTGTCAGAGGGATTGAGAGTTGAATAAATTTCGATGGGAATTTCTATTGTAGTGAGAGGGATGTCTATAGATCACAGTTCTCGAGATACAGAGGAGTTGGGAACGTGGAATGTGTGGGTAAGAAGAGGAGTCTCCTTGAGTCAGTGCCGGCGATAAGAGAAATTACGGGCTCTGAAATTCCACGGCATTCAAGGTGGATATAAAAATGGAAGGAGAAAAAGGGAGGCGGTGAAAGGTGGGGGCTGCAAAACCTGATAAACGTTACAGCTGCAGAGTAGGAGATAAAGGAGATCCCTGTACTGTTGAAAATGATCTCGGAAAAATGAAGTCTGCAGTCTGTAAGTTTTCAATAACATTTAATTTTCTCATCCTTTCTCTTGCAGTGCTGAGAAGATTTTGTTTTGTTTCCGTTTACTTCATGAACAAAAAGTGATAGTATTGGTCTCAGTTTCCTTAGGGATGTAAAGAACCGAAAAAAAAGCATTATCAAAAATTCACAAAAACAAGAAAAAATAAAATTTGACCATATACAAGCAGAATGATATCTATTACAATTGTGTGTTTCTAAATTTGCACTCTCCTGTGAAGGAGTGGTTGCCGAGCCATTGGCTAACAGTAACCCTACCATGCTGTGACCAATGAGGAGCCGAGTCTACTGACCTTGACCTTTGCCTGTGGAGATGAGCACTTCCCCGATGACGACTAGCAGAATGGCCGCCAGGTAGGCTGGGACCAGAGGACCGTAAAACCTGACCATCTGGGAAGGACACAGATATATTATCATATTGGATCATTATTTCCATGCACCGGTGGCACATGACACGTCTAAACAACAGTTTCGACATAGCACATTAGATGCGGATTCAGTCCTTCGTAGATCGTGCTTACAGAAATTTTTTGCTATGGAAGTTCATTTATTTGCCGCTGGACCTAAATATCTTTTCATTTTTTTTTTTATAAAATCACAAGGAAAATACGAACTAATGAGTTTCAAATATTCAGTATCACATTAGTACGAAATAGTACAACTTAATAATGATTCTATTTGAAAAAGTGACCTAGAAATATACTTCGTGTTTCCCATATTTCTTTCATATCCTTTTAACACATAATATGTTCTTTCCTTCAATCAGAACTTCTTATCACTTTCAGATGATATTAAAATTCGAAAACAAACTCCACCACAAGATAAAATCGTAAACATGCTTAGTCTATTGGTGAGAAGTATACTCGGGATCCAGATTGTATTTCTAAATGTTTCAAAGGTGATTCCCTATCATTGGATTTTGTTTCATTAAAAGCCTTTGGACATTCTATTCATTTAAGAGACTCTGTAGAATTGAAGACGTTAAGACACATATTAGATGTCTTTAATCATGATTGTAGGTTTATTTACTTAATGTTCAGCCCAGCACCCTTTTTTTTTGTTTTATAGTCTGTGTCTGTCTGTCTGATTCTATGAATCCATCGGTCTATTGATCTACCCCCCCCCCTTTCCCTCTCTCTGTCTCTGTCTGTCTCTCTGTCTGTCTGTCTCTGTCTCTGTCTCTCTCTCTTTCTCTCCTTTCTCTCTTTCTTATCTCTCTGTCTCCTCTCTTTCTCTCTGGTTGTATGAGAGAGCTATATGCAGATGTTCGAAAGCTTAAAAGCCAACAGTAGAATTGTTTGTGGCTGAGAGAACAAAGAACCGAGGAGAGAGAGAAAGAAAGAGAGAGAGAGAGATCAGCGGCAGACAGGCAGACAAAGAGGGAGAGAAGCATAATATAGGCCTAAAAGGGAGTTATAGAGATTAAACGCCTCCAATCGGGTTAATAATCCTTTGAATAATTATACCCATTCATGGAAGCACCGTATTCAATCCAGTAAGTAATCGATACCGGCATTGAGAGAATCAAATATCGAATCCTTCAATTTCTTCACTTCAAAGCACACCGTCCGCATCAAAAGACTCGTATTCATCAGGTAGTTGGCAGGTTTATAGAGTAAATAGCTGCTGGAGAGGAAATTTTCAATAAAGTCATCCGGACCAGCACTTCATTCCCAGAGATCGACTGCAAAGGTCTAAATCAGACGCGCCTGGAGAGGAGGGAACGGGCATAGGAGACTGAGGAGAAAGAACCAATCTATACGGCATGAGGGCACCGTGACATCCACTGGAGCGCTGGATCAGTGCTCAGCTAATTGCAAACCTTTCGAAGCGCCATTTCGACAGGTCGTCGCTTATCCTACGCAAGAACTCAAATAAAAGCAAACAGAGGTTTTGAAAGGCCTATAACTCAGTCTATACACTGGACATTATTTTATGGATTACAAATTGCTCTTGTTCGTAATTAGTTTTGTAAGAGAGCGACAAAAATCGATTAAAAAAATGAATCAAGATTTTTTTTTCTTTTTTGCACCGGACAGCATAAATTGAGTTAACAAGGTGAATGAGTACACTTGAAGAGGGTCATATTATTGAAGAATTACCTTTGACGTACAATTTAGGACCTCAGATATACAAAAAGGAAGACCGTTTTTGACATGTCCAATTAAATCTGAAAGATTTAGGCACTTAGTCAAGTAGTTTGGGAAAAACGAATTAGACACTCAAGCAGGACATCGGTTTATAAAAATGTAATAAGGTTTGATATAAATACTCACTGGTGTTGGGAACTCTGGGTTTAGGTTAGAGCAAAGCTGACAGAATAAGCCGATATTACACTTTTTTTTTTTTTTTTTTTTTTTTTTTTTGGGGGGGGGGGGGGGGGGGGGGATAGTGTAATCCGAAATCAATCAAACTAGGCCTTGAAACAGGTCGTTTTGAAGAAGTGTAATCCGAGCTGATAGAGTCAATAATGCTAGACGTCTGAAACATGTGTAAGCAGAGCTGGTAGAATATATTAGTCACTAATTAGTCTGAGACAATTGTAACCAGAGATGGTAGAATGAGACACTAATGCAGGACGACTGAGACATGTTTAACTAGAGCTGGTAGAATATATTAGTCACTAATTAGTCTGAGACAATTGGAACCAGAGATGGTAGAATGAGTCACTAATGCAGGACTTCCAACCACACAACAACCAGAGAATTGAGACCCAAATTTTTATCAGCAGTAGCCAAGCAGCCTGGGACAAGAGTAAAACTTCCAACCACAACAACCAGACTGCCTAGAACAAGAAAATAACTTCCAACCACAACAACCAGACTGCCCGGGACAATAGTTAAACTTCCAACCACGGCAAACAAACAGCCCCAAGAACCAGAGTAAAACTTCCAACCACAACAACCAGACTGCATAGTACAAGAGTAAAACGCCCAACCACAACAACCAGACTGCCCGGGTCAAGAGTAAAACTTCCAACCACAACAACCAGACTGCCCGGGACAAGAGTAAAACTTCCAACCACAACAACCAGACTGCCCGGGACAAGAGTAAAACTTCCAACCACAACAACCAGACTGCATAGTACAAGAGTAAAACTTCCAACCACAACAACCAGACTGCATAGTACAAGAGTAAAACTTCCAACCACAACAACCAGACTGCATAGTACAAGAGTAAAACTTCCAACCACAACAACCAGACTGCATAGTACAAGAGTAAAACTTCCAACCACAACAACCAGACTGCATAGTACAAGAGTAAAACTTCCAACCACAACAACCAGACTGCCCGGGACAAGAGTAAAACTTCCAACCACAACAACCAGACTGCATAGTACAAGAGTAAAACTTCCAACCACAACAACCAGACTGCATAGTACAAGAGTAAAACTTCCAACCACAACAACCAGACTGCATAGTACAAGAGTAAAACTTCCAACCACAACAACCAGACTGCATAGTACAAGAGTAAAACTTCCAACCACAACAACCAGACTGCATAGTACAAGAGTAAAACTTCCAACCACAACAACCAGACTGCCCGGGACAAGAGTAAAACTTCCAACCACAACAACCAGACTGCTCGGGACAAGAGTAAAACTTCCAACCACGGCAAACAGACAGCCTGGCACAAGAGTGAAGCCTCGAACCACGGTTTATGATAAAACAGCTCAGTTTGTCACGCTAAGTCATATCCCACTATTAGCAGCTCATCCTGCCATGACAATTTGACCAATTATCACAGACTGATCAACCAACAAGTCGTCCGAATCTTCATTTAAAGCGCCGCAAAGCTTATACGGGAGAGCTGTTGAGAACCTGTATTATCGAGGTGGTGGTACATGTTTGTTTGCTTATGTCAAAGACAAAGGGGGAATCTACCTCTTCGAGCGAGCGTAAGCCGAAAATACTTCGTCAATGATAGATTCAACAAACTTAATGATTTATGTAGATCTTATAGTATGTTTAACTCTGTGTGATATTGCATGGTAAGTGTGGTGTTTGCCGATTGTACGAATATGTATCGATACACAATAGAGCCGGAGTCAATATTTTGAAAAGGGGTAATCGATTTGCCAAAATAATAAAGAGAAAAGTAAATGAAAGGAAATCCAGAGCAAATGCATTTCCTCACTATCCAAAGTTGAATCACAGTAGACGACTTGAATCGATTTTTTTGGTGCAACTGAAACGACTTCTGCTTTCCGCTTCATTCGACATGCATCGCGTGTTGCAAGTGTGGAGTTTGGCGCAAGTTCAGGGGAAAGAACTGAGATCACAGCATCGCAGGTCGCTCGTCTCTCTTGCAGTAAATGGGCGTCAATTACAAATTCGATTTTTACTATCCCCAAGGCCGCCAATTATGCGTGTTGTAAGAGGGAACATGCTAAATTGTTTCCGTTGTAACGAAAGTGGATGTGATATACAAGGACACATGCCAAGTTTGAACGGTTCCACATTTGTACACAAAATCCTTAAAGAAGCTTTTAATCGACATTTACGTGTATTTCGTTCCTCTTAGATCCATGGAGAAACAAGAATGAAAATACAAATACATCAAGTGAAAAAGCTTAATACGTTAAAGTGAATATAAGTTTAAATCGCACGGCTCTTCAATATGCCACAATGATTTGCTATTCCACTTCTAGAATCTAGGAGTTAGGACACAGGTGAGTAATAATTTAATTTAAAAACATTTTAAGTCACGGTAAGTTGACAAACTTATAGCCAGCGCATTCTTCTAGTTCTTAGTGTGACAAACTGTAAGAATGAAGTCACTAACTTTGACGGTTTGCACAGGTTAGTACCAGGAGCGACAAGCATTAACATAAAGCACTCTTGTTATGCACGAGGAGGCAGACCGATAAGAATAAGTAGAGATTGGAGAGCATAAGTTTAAGGTAGTGCGCCGCATTTGTTAGAATAAAAAATTTGAAGTGAGAATGGTCGAAAAAGAATAAGGGCTTGCCTTTTGTAGGATTCGAACTCGACATCCAGTTGCTAGAACGAACGAGAACAAAATTTTCAAACTACCAAGCAAGAGACACTCTTTGGCGGTTAAAGTAAGAATTATGTGTAAATGTAAAGTAAATTAAACTATGAAAAATAAGCTTTGGTTTTAGGTAGTCCTCAGCAGTGGTTAGAAGAAGGCTTTTGAGAGAAGAAGAGTCAAAGTTTGAGCATAGCGTCTTGTGGTGATTTGGTATAGGCCACGCTTTCGTTGAATGGCAAGGCGACGGGTGCGGTTGTAACTGAAAGTCGAGGGTTCGAATCTTACAAAAGTCAAGCATTTTTCAGCCGTCATACACAAAGCTAGTGTTTTCTTACTCGCGTGAAAAATTGGACATTTAAGTGAAGAACATTTGACGCTTTCCAGGGGTTAAAACTGGGTGCCGAGCATATTAAGGCTAGACAGTAGCCCCAGACAGAAGTCAACAAATGAACCAACATTTCCTTTTCATCGTTCGCTCCCTGACATTTGACAGGTCAACTGGTGCTCCAATCTGCCACTGTGCATATTCCATTTGATATTCATAGCCCTGTGATACGGTTCAACAATTCCATAAACAGCCCATTCAACCGTTTGCATAATGATCCCGGCAGGACCCTAGCTAGATCCGAGGGGCTACAAAGCACAAGGTTGGTTGTCTGCGAGAACACCTCGCCATGAACTCAACGTCTCATAAGGCGGGGGATCACCAAGATTGTATCGATATTCGCCGCTAATTGAATGCGCGGATTATGCCAGACACGCGCGTTAATCTACTCTGCAAGCGCCTGGCGACAAGGGCCCGGTTATGACAGGCTAGCCGCGGCGCGCAGACTGCAGGCCCGAGATCAGACACAGCGGGGATTCCCGCAGCAAATCAGTCTGCCTGACAGTATGTACAATGGTTCTAGTGTATTCATTGTGTCTGCGACAGTTCCAAGTGTCTCCATACATTTATCGGGTAAGGGCGATATCCTCGTCGTGTTGGTGAGTATAGCGTGGAGGATGCATGGGTGTGGGACATGAAGAATATATTTGTGATTAGCTTGGAATTCTACAATAGACAATCAATTTTTTTTTTGTTTCTTAGTTTCGACATAAGTGTGCGTGTGTTTGTGTTTTGACCGTGCCTAACTGTTGTGTTTGCCCGTCTATTTAATCTTCAATTTATATTTCAGTCCGGCTGACAGATCAAACGATGGGTTGGTGAGTTGGTTGTATTAATTAACTGACTGAATTAATCATTTACTAAATTATTCATTTATTGATTGGTTGATTAATTAAAGTAGCGGATCATTAAGCGAATTTTTAAATTATGCGCAAATAAATTGTTTGACCATTAGATTGTTGAAAACGATTGATTGATCAATTAATCAATCTATTCAGTAATCAGCCACTTATCTGGCGCATGCCGCTCACAACCAGTTGATCTTTGGCTTTAAAACACGAGACACAAACTTCTAGTGGACAGAAAGCTGAGCTCATCCACCAAAGGTATGGTTCGAACCACAGGGAAAAAAAACTCCATCAGGTATAAGGGCGGGTGCGCAACCCTCGCACCATACCGGCGACTCACAGGGTAGCAGTGGTTTAAGGAGACTTTCTCAGTGCTACATGAGAGAGACAGCAACTGGTTACGGAGAAATGTGTTCGGGGCTCAGGAGAAATACTCTCTACAGATATTTATGATGAAAGGGTTGAGGATAGACAGTGATATGTGCAAGGAGCATTTTTTATGAGGCAAATAATAATAATAATAATAATAATAATAATAATAATAATAATAATAATAATAATAATAATAATAATAATAATAATAATAATAATATAGTGATATGTTCAGGAGCCTATATTAGATGGAAGATAGATTGCAAACTGATATGTACAGGGAGCATAACTTTACTGTATGACACAATTAATAATTATAGTAATAAGTTCAGGAGCATAATATGAGTAACAAGTTATTATAGTGATTTTGGGAAAAATAACCCTGAGACTATTTATTAAGAAGATACTAATGAGATAAGCTACAGAATACATTTTAAAACGGTAGTGATGATTGACGAAGAATTGAATAGTCAGTTCTCGACCTTATAAGGTAGAACAGTTCTCTTTAAGTAACAAGCGAAATATAGCGAGGATTGCTAAAAAAAAAATTATAAAAAAGACCGATTCTCGCCAAAGCTACATGAGAGAAAGATATAAATAGGAGAAAATAGTCCGTGACCTACATGACCAAGGAGAACAAAAAGGAGATAGAAACTGAGAGAGAGAGAGAGAGAGAGAGAGAGAGAGAGAGAGAGAGACAGACAGACAGACAGACAGACAGACAGACAGACAGACAGACAGACAGACAGACAGACAGAAAGAAACAGAGAGACAGAGATGAGAGAGATGCTGAATAATACAAGATCAAGGAAGGTGAAAGAAAATGAGAAAGGGTACCTAGAACATCTGGGTGTTAGAGTGAAGGAGGCGTCGCAGCTTATGAAGCTCAGACAAAAGTGGCCCCTTTGTCATGTGAGGGGAGGAAATCTGTATTGATGGGTGCAGCTCAGACCTTATTACTCTGCTAAGATGGGGACAAGGGTACGGTAGAAACGAGAAGGGTAGGGAATGATTGGGAGGACAAAGTGAGTGCGGCGTACCAGAGGAGACAATGAGCGAGAGAGAGAGAGAGAGAGAGAGAGAGAGAGAGAGAGAGAGAGAGAGAGAGAGGCAGACAGAGGGAGGGAGGGAGGGAGAGAAACAACAAGACAAAGAGAGAGAGAAAGAGAGAGAGAGACAGAGAAAGAGAGAGAGAGAGAGAGAGAGAGACAGAGCAGAGAAAGAGAGAGAGAGAGGCAGACAGAGGGAGGGAGGGAGGGAGAGAAACAACAAGACAGGGAGAGAGAAAGAGAGAGAGACAGAGAAAGAGAGAGATAGAGACAGAGACATAAAGAGAAAGGGCGGGAGAACAAGAATCTTCTGGCATTAGGCAGGAAATTATTTTTAGTCACGTAATGACAACAACAAAGCGCATTATGGCTAAAATGGAGAGGAAAAATAAAAACCAAAACATTTTCTGGGAGATAAGTTGGCGTGTTCATTCCGTCCCATTCTGCCAGGGAAGCAACAAGTTATCCGAATCAGATCTATAAGCCCTCCCATTGACGGTCAAAACTTGATCCGCTCTGAAGATTCCTGGGGAAGATGTCGCGTTCTCTATCGAGCTGAAGACTTCTCGGCAATCATCGAAGCACAAGGTATATCTCGATACATGTTTAGCGCTAGATCTTCATTCAATTCCAGGAAATTTGACGTGCAACGGCTCTTGGCTCTATCTCGCATGAGACAAACACACACACACACACACAGAGCGACCAAGAGGAATATTTTATTATTATATTGATTTAGCTGGCAGTGGTGTAAGGCGCTGGTTTTTGCATCGAGAAAGGTAAGAACCTTTCGCTTTCACTTCAACCAACAAAGTTTTGAGTTAATTTGATCAAAACTTTTAAGATTTTCTTATTTCGTCCATGAACGTACTTCTTGGAGTGTTTACAATCTGTCCGGTCTGGAGTCTGATCTTGGAAACCTCGCTCCATCATGCCATCAGTCGCCGACTGTGATAATAATCTAGTGGACTCGCTCCACGCGGTTCATTGATTATTTTTTTTTTCCACGACTCTCTTTCATTGTCTGCCCCTGACGATATATATGTAAAATTTATGCCAACGCTGGCGACACAAGAGCGCCTAAGATCTAGGCGTAGATCAAGCAGCCCGCAGACAAATGACAATGACTCTTCCATCTTAAAAATCGATTTTACTCACGGCACCCAACAACACCTTATTGAGGTCTGGCTTGATATCGGAACACGTACGGAAGTTTAAAAAGGCCCTTCATTGTAGAATGGCTAGGATGGCAAGTGGATGTTTGACAATTGTCGCCGTAGATGATTGTTAAGGAGAGACAAAAACGTAATTATGTTTGTTAAAGGCGCATGTATGCCGGTGTAAATTATGAATCATTTGTTTGAGTGATTAATATTTCACAGTCCCAGCCCACCATGAGCGGATATCTCAGGGTGCCATCTACTCAATACTAGTCCAGATTCTGGGCAGGCTAGCCTGGTCTTGAGGCGAACCACATTCATTGAGGGTAAAAAAAAAACAAAAAACAAAGGAACACTGGATTCTCGAAATGTTTGTTCCATCGCTTGTTTGCGATGTGATAGCAAGAGTTGGCTCTTACTAGGTGATTGCAAGAGCTTTCAACATCAGGCTGATCTCCGACAGGGTCACTGACTTTGTGATTACCATAGATCTATACGCTGTTCTGGTGAGTCTCTCTCTCTCTCTCTCTCTCTCTCTCTCTCTCTCTCTCTCTCTCTCTCTCTCTCTCTCTCTCTCTCTCTCTCTCTCTCTCCCTCTCTCTCTCTTTCTCTCTTTTTCTCTCTCTCCATCTCTCTGTCTCTCTTTCTCTTCCTCTCTCTCTCTCTCTCTCTCTCTCTCTCTCTCTCTCTCTCTCTCTCTCTCTCTCTCTCTCTCTCTCTCACCTTAATGGCAATTTGGCGTGTTCCGTGCCACTCGATGAAGTGTCCGATAGTCTAAAGAGTTTGAATTGCCATGACTTATTGAACTTACCTCTATCTTAAAGGGGTTTCGCCACTGCATACTTCGACTTCATTTCCTTCGCTCATGCAACCCCTGAACTTGACAGGTTCATGGGTTCGTTCCAATATCACTTCTTAATGATTTTATCCTACTTGCCATTCAAAACTGCATAAAAGATAGCCTTCTCTTATACATATACATTTCATATACAGATTGTGTCGAACTGTTGACAGTAAAAAAGATAACTTACAACAGAACGTCTTCCTTTACGTTTATCACCGTTTTGCGTTAGGTTACATCTATAACTCGTTCGCGGAATGTCTCTCAATTGCATGCGCACACAACTTGCGCCATGTCGGGCGCACATACGCGGATCATTTGTATTCGGATTATTTTTTATGAGTTAAAACAGAATAGGGAGAAAAAATTCCAGATGCCGCTTCCGCATAACACCACTAAGATAAAGTTATATGGTTCTAAGTCTTTATATCATTGATCATCGTTCATCAAGTGATTTAAGAAACAGTTATGACTGATTACGTTACTTTGTGCTCTAACTAGCGTGTTCAACTGTTTTGTGTTTTGTGAGCACCACTCATCATTTCGGGTAGCAGCTGAAACGGCCCAGGGGTGATCGAGTCCGATGCCTAGTCTTCTCAGGTTTTGATAAGCGGTAGTGACATCAAACTTTTCGTCCTGTTGAGCTATGTTGCGCAAGATTGAGAGTGAGAGCTTGTCAGGAAATAGAATTTCAGTCATTATGGTTACAGACAATCCTTGCGTCATATTGAGCGCAGTTCAGGACCGAATATTCAGCATCATGTCTTCTCTGAATGTTAACACTGCACGGGTGTTTTTTCTTTAAACTTAGTGCTGTATACTCCTGTTCATAAAGCAGACTGTTAAGTTTTTGCAGACTTTTTGCGTTATGTTGCGCACTATCAAAGGCCTGGGCATGAACAATAAACAGAATGCCTTCTCTTCCTTTTCAAATTTCCTGGTCAGGCAAGTTGGCATCATTTTTTTTTATTTGAAGTTAAGCTGGGCTCTGTTGAACACAGTTCGTGAGACTGCTTTACATTGTTTAAATTATGCTTGGTCGATAATGTCCACAAAAATACTAATTTTGGTCCGTTTGCCTCGTAAAAAGTTGCATAAAAGTTGAATTGAAACCAACATACCGCCTTTCGAAACACGGGGCAATCGAAACCAAAGTAGGTCAAAACAGAACAAAACATGAAAACTTGTTAGAAGCTTGTTCAGAAATTGGGGTGAAAAAAAAAAAGTCTCGCCATAAGTTCAAAAAAGAGCAAAAATTCAACAAGACGAACAAAATGAAGGAGATTATCTTTTGTTGTTTGGCTGGTATTTGGCCTTTTCTGTGGTAAAAACCCTAATATTAATCGCAAGACAGAAATTACCACTTTAGATACCACTTTTCAAATAAGCGGCGCAATTGTAACAAAAGATCCGAAACTTTGAATATAACAACATAAACATTTATATCAGAAGAGCCTGTCACGGAATAATGCTTGAAGACACAAATTCGAGGAGAGAGGGGGAAGTATTTAACACAATGCTAGATTGATAATACCGAGATGAAAAAATCTTTATGAAGTCAATGAAAATTGATTTTTTCCCTTCCACGTAGTTCATTGGTGCATGCTGGTTTTATTTAACGTTCTTGCAAGACTCCTTTAATTGACTGTATAGAAAGGGCTGTGCAGTTCGCACCAACATGATCGGTTCATAAAGCAGTCTTCACGAGAACGCATTATTTCTCTCTACTACAGATTCTTTCAATGCTAAGAAATAAGGTCTGATCGGTCGGCCAGTGACCAGTGCCCAGTGACCAGTGCGCCGCAGATTGTTCACGCTCCACGGCAACCACAGGGTCCCTAAAGACGTTAGATTGGAACCTCTGGACTTCACAATCTCTAATCCGACCTAATCCCCTTTCTTAAGGATTTTGATAGACAACGGGCAGAGATTTGGAATAGATATATACAAGTACCTTGTTCTGGTTTTGTTGTCCACACGCACAGCGAGGTTTAACATTATGTCGAGTTACAGACGGTCTTCACGCCTGACGGTGAGTTCAGTATGTTAAGGGTGGTAGTGATTTCATGACAATTATAGAAAACAATAAAATAAAATAAAACACCCGTAAAAAGCCCATTCTGTTATGATGCCGCTCTAATTGGATACCAAATAAGTTCTAAGTGGTCAAAACCTTGTTTCTCTTCTCCTTGAGATGACCGTCGCGATCAAAGTGCCGGTCAAATTGGATAATACATTAATTGTAACCGAACACTACCTTGTTCCTATCCTATAGGATATGACGGTTTTTTGTGCAAGTTCATAATCCCATTTGAGTCTTTGACCACTAGATTTATGTGTCAGTTGCGCATGGGAAAAAAAAAACATTTGCAATAGTCAAACCGTTTCGAGATATAATTAACGTTATGTGTCCTATGATAGGTAGAAAGACAATGGCTGGAATCTTGTGGGAAGGAGTGCGATAGAGATAGACGGATAAGTTTAAAGTCAGACAAAGAAATGGAAATACAGAGAACTGGAGAGAGAGAAAGATAGAACTTTAAGAAAGAGGGTAGGGTCCACAAGTAGTCTGGGATACGGAGAGATGTGAAGGGAGAGGGAGACAGAGAGAGACAAGACTGCAACTTAAATCGCACTTAAACTTCCTCATACTTTTCTCCAAAAATGCTCTTAAAATTAAGATTTTCACCATTGGTCATGAGATTTTTAAAGTCTAAACACCTGCATCTTGTTTTCTATTGCGATTTTGATTTTCTTTCCTAAAGAGATCTATTTCACCTCTGTTGCCATAAAACTTCCTTATCCCCACCTTTACTCTGCCTCTCTTTGTATCTAACAATATAAATGTCTGCGTTTCTTAGTGCTCTTTCTCTACCATTTCTCTCTCTCTCTCTCTCTCTCTCTCTCTCTCTCTCTCTCTCTCTCTCTCTCTCTCTCTCTCTCTCTCACAAACACACACACACACACTTTCCTCTCTAAGCCTATCTATATTTCTATTTCTCTTTATCCCTCCTCTTTTTCCCTCATTCCACGCCTCCCTGCCTGTTTGTTATAAACAGAAGAAACAACGGAGCAATCAAAACCCCCTAAACTCTTAAGTCTTGGAGTCAATGTAAACCACTTGGCAGCACGATCCAGCTGCTGTAATGTTGCTTTAATCCCTGCTGCAGTCTGCAGCTAACAGCCTGCTCTGTTAAACTTTGTGCAGTGACTCCATGACTCGTGCTGCGCCTTGCCCTGAGGGTCGGCGACTCCGCCAAGCTCGGAGAAACATGAACACTGACTGATCTTGACACGATCACGCTACGTCGTTACGTTGTAATTCAGTATCGGGTAAAACAATGTTTCGTCTTTATCTGAAACTATTATTTTTCTAGATACGCTGTTCATTGAAAACAAACATCGTCCTATTAAGACGTCTAAATTTAGGTGTTTTTAATTTGAGGCACAGCTCCCCGTGGGGGCAAGATTAGGAGCATTTTGACATGTACACTCTGGTAAAAGAAGTTCATTGTTTACCGAACATTTTGACTAATTGATTTGTTGCTTGGGTGGCAGGTTGATACGTTGAGACATAGATTGATCATTGTCATTGGTTTAGAGGGCAAGTTTGCTGGTTCATTCACTGATTCCTGGATTAGTTGAAAAATTGATATATAGGTAACTGGTGTGATTGTTAGTTGAGTTTTCAATTAATTTACGCTACATTTACGCTACATACAAGCTTATTGATTTTGTTTGTTTTGTTTTTGTTTTGTTTTATTGTTGTTGTTTTGGTTTTTTTGGTGTTTTGGTTGTTTTTGTTGGTTTGTTTTTTTGTTGTTTTTTTTTGTGCGATTATCATTATTTGTTTTAGTTGTTTTGTTGTTACGATTCATTATAAATTATTGATGGGTCGAGGAACTCATTGATCAGGTTAGAAGCCTAGTCTATACCATGAACGACGGTTTGCATTCCCCTATTTTAAATCTAGAACCATTCAGGGTAGAGTCTGGAATAGAACAGATTTAAACGGTTAAAAAAAAACCGAAAAAAAAAAACCCGAGATTCATCTTCTGGCGTGTGGCGTGAATGCAGCGTGTTGTGAGAAAACAAAGTGAACTTCACGAACGCTCATGTCTGATTCGAACAAAGCATCAAATTAAAACAAAGGTAAAAAAAAAAAACAAAAAAAAAAACGAAGTTCTATCCAGCTTCAAGCGTGAATGATGCATAATAGGGGTGGGTAAACTTCATAATCTTTCATGGCTTATGCGAACAAAGCATGAAATTAAAACATAATTCTCGCTCTCATAATTTATTCTCCCACCAGCGTGTTTCTACCCACTTCTGTGTTTGCGTCAGTAGCGATTGGTTTGTGAATGTATCAATTAAGTAAAAGTCTCAAGACAAGACTTCCACCTCCCGGCTGGGTATTTTTCATGGACTTTCTAATATTCCAGGTTTGTATAGAATTCCAACAGATTTTTATGGCTCTGCTCTAATTTTCCCATTCAGCCAAATGCAATAAATTTGTCTAGTTACCGTACTTTATTACCCGCTGATATGTAAGGTCCCGCTCTGTCCCTTGCGACTGCGGTGACTCTTAACATAATCAAAATGCGCATTGGGCAAGCGTACTCATTAGATGGCCGGGACACACAAAGCCAGCTCTATGTGATCTTTGTATAATACGGTGCAACTGAACAGCTAGGTGATATGAACAGAATAGTTGTTTGTAACGGTAAACTCGAACGTTAATGTTTTGTCGAATATCGTTACATACTTATCCACTTGGGTGTTATCAGCCCTTACTCTTGGGCTGAAATGACCAAATATAAGCCATGTTTTTCAGTGATACAGACTGTGTGTTTCAGCAGAAATGGACAAGATAAGGCGGCATTCGGAGAGTTTCTTAATTCAACGCTAATCGTGTGGCTTTTTTTTTCGGATGTAAAAAAAAAGTGTCGTAAATTGGAATACTAAATAGGTTAGCCTAATTTGCGTGCCTGATTTTTTTCAGTTTTTTTTTTTTTTTTTTTTGGGGGGGGGGGGGGGGGGGGGGGGTTGTACGGTGGGTCTTAAAAGTATTAAGCTATAAAGAAAAATTTCAGAAGTGCTTCTCTTCCAGCACAGCGTGATTGGTGTGTATGAAATACTTTAAACTGCAGATAATTATAATACATACTTCGTTTTTAAGATCTTTTCCATGAAGAAAATTTGTTAAATTTACCATTAACGATCCAAAATTATGTGATATATATCGTCGCATGACCAAAACGCAACTTATCTTTGAACATTGTACCAGTTTCGAATAAATGGCGAACCCTTTGTTTAACCAAGGGATAAAAAAATTCTTGTTCCAGACATTGATGAAGCAACGCCAGGGCCTCAGACCATCATTATTTCACCTCGGGCACGGTAAGCATCTGGCGCCAGTTCGCCCTCATTCTCCCAGCTTCATTAGCGTCCGCTAGAGGGCGCCACCGACGCTTGAATCCGATCGACCTGCGTGACCGCGTATCTCTCTCTCTCTCTCTCTCTCTCTCTCTCTCTCTCTCTCTCTCTCTCTCTCTCTCTCTCTCTCTCTCTCTCTCTCTCTCTCTCTCTCTCTCTCTCGCCCCCCCCCCTCCCCCAGTTCCACAGAGCGACCGATCATTGGGGAAATATTTGATGTTATTCTGCCTTGCAGACTCGACTCGTACCGATCAAACATCTAACCGGGCTCACCTGCCGGCGGTTCCCATAATCCGAGAATCCCCTCCACACCTCCTCTCCAGTCCCTGGTCCATTCAGAGGCGCTAATCGAATTATTGTGTTTCTCTCAAATCATAATACACCCCGTACACACATACGGCTAGTTACACATACAATCATAGAGCCAGCGAAGGTCTGCGTATCTGTCACACCAGCAACTGGTTGTTTCGAGATGTGAATAATGCAGTAGGAGCTCTGTGGTACAGAACTTTGCAGGTTAGATGTTTTACTCCTTTTTATTTTTTAATTTTGAAACGACGGCGGGTGTGAAAGAATGATTGCTTTCCTTATGTATTCAAGTTATTGTTTCCTTCAAATTCTGTTTTTGATAGGAAAGAAATATCGATAAACAGTTGAATAGAAATAGCGCACATTTAACGAGTGCGTGGAGTAAAGTTCTACCCCAAGAATTCAAAAAAATTCCAGCAAAGACCTATCTACCCATAAACCGAGCTCGGAGGTCGAGGCGCAGCGCATTCGTTCAAAGGATGGAGGCCATTCGACCTTTCAGCTAGCTGACCATTGGACACTCGGCATGGCACGAGCAAAACATGAGACGTTATAAAGCTGTCAAAATACTGAGCACATTGATGGAGCGGCCCATGTACAGCTAGTTTTAATGTGGAAAAGGTTAGCGAGGATATTCTTAACATTTAAATGACGCTCTGAAAAAATGTTTCATCCCGCACGTAATTTTCTAACAACGTTGAGTTATTTTCGTGATTAGGATGACGCTGTTTTCTCTCTGGTGTTCGGTTATACATCAACGTCGTATATGTATTTTGCACAGTGTTCTTTCTCGGGTGCTGGTGTATTTGTTAAGGGAGTGATTGTTAACACACCATGGTCTAACTTCTCTGGAAGGATATTGGGACCATGAAAGATTACGACCAACCGGGTCTGTCGTTTTCTGTTTCGTGGGAGCTCCTCGAAACTTAGTAGGATCCAGTCTCTTGCCAAAATCTAGATGCTGCAGAGAACTAGATTTAAATTGATTATAACCATAGATTGGATCAAGATTCAAGCTTCTCCTTAGCGATGTCTTTTTCTAATCGAAGATCTAGATTCTAGAGAGATCTAAATCTAGATAGGTGTTAGTTCCTGCTCTTTCCAACCCATGAAGGTAAATAAACATGCAGTCGGCAGCCTCTCCGTCTTAATATTCGAGTACGGTATATCATGAAGGTTAGAGCAAGGCTTCGATTGTAGGACAAGCTCATGGTTATTGTCTATTAATAAAGTAGCGCTCATAAAGAGCTGTGAGTAAATTGGCTCGTCGAGACCTTTGTAACCACCGAGTAATCTTCCACCATTTCGTTTAGTATCTATTTATTCCATCCACAATGCCGCCGTCGAATCTGACTGCGGTTGCCGGTGCCAATACGACAGACTCTGTGTTACATGAATGTATCGAGAACTTCAAACAAGAAGCCAGCGGTAACTTGGACAAGAATTGCCTCGCTCGCGACACTACAACTACAGAGTATTGAAAGTAATATTCTCATTCTTTTGCACCCCAAACTCTGCAAAAAATGGCTTTTTTTGACCACCTTCAGAACATCTTTGAGACGCTAGCACGGCAGCCGCACGCTCTTACCGACCTATCTCGTTCTTTGAGACTATTTCAGTGCATGTGTTAATACTCTTAACTATCTTTCATATCTGCTGTCTTCTGACCACCAATCCATCATCTTAAGACAGACGGTGTGTGACACTGTTGGTGTCCTGATTTGCCCTGATATGTACAAAAACTTTTCGTCTCCGAGGAAAATCTCATATATCTGATTAACGGAGTAGAGGTCTAACAGATCGGGTGATGTACAGTATTTAGAAACGCCTCTATGCTCCGTTAGATAAAGACCGCAAAGATTTGTGTTGTTGATGAAGAACACATCGGTACTAATACTACCATATAAAACATTGATGGGGAAGCAGAGGGGAGAATTTACAAAGAAAACTTTTAAACAGCCGAAAAGGTACAGCTAGTCGGACAGACAATCAGACAGGTTAAAGCAGAGAAATACGAACAGCATAACTAACAGACTATGAGATAGAGTTGGCTTTGTATCCCATAGAGTACCGATAGAACGGACGCGGAGGGATCAACCTTTCTTTCAGCTAATGGGCTCCGTTTCTGAAGAGATATACATGCACAAGCCACATAGTCAGTAATTATTACCACATTCAAAGAATACGCGGGAACTGTAATAATGTAAGTGAAGCATTTGGGTGATGTTTGAACACGGTAGAATAACTATGTCACTTTTTTTTCTGGGAAGTTCCATCATCTATCTCTTTAATGTACTTGATAAAAACGTGTGTGCCTCGGTGGCTTCAATACTGAGTGTGACGCTAAAGAAAATTGCGAATCCATGTCAACATCACCAATTAAACTTTGATCTCAAGTTACTAATGGGCCAAGAGGTTTACAAGCTTTCGGTGCTTACTTTCCATCGGATTTGCTATGTATAGGAAATAAAAAGTAATGTTGAGCCTGGCGACTGACAATCTCTCTATGAAATCACAAGTCCGTTTGTATAAAAATTGGACACAAGCGAATGCTTGAAATTAACCACCGACTCCGCATATCTTACAGAGTTCTCTCCGGATTTTCCCACAAGTCTTTGGGTACCAACCATAACAAAACCCACATCTACTAATGCTCTTGAAAGAAACCGTTTGAATATCCTCCCACGCAGGATTCACGAAAGCCTTCTCTACTTCTTTTTTGAGACTGTACGGGTGGGAACTGGGGTGGGCAGAGATGGACTATTGGCTGGAGACAGGTATGTGTGGGAATTGGGGTGGGCAGAGATGGACTATTGGCTGGAGACAAGTATGTGTGGGAATTGGGGTGGGCAGAGATGGACTATTGGCTGGAGACAGGTATGTGTGGGAATTGGGGTGGGCAGAGATGGACTATTGGCTGGAGACAGGTATGTGTGGGAATTGGGGTGGGCAGAGATGGACTATTGGCTGGAGACAGGTAGGTGTGGGAATTGGGGTGGGCAGAGATGGACTATTGGCTGGAGACAGGTAGGTGTGAGAATTGGGGTGGGCAGAGATGGACTATTGGCAGGAGACAGGTAGGTGTGAGAATTGGGGTGGGCAGAGATGGACTATTGGTTGGAGACAGGTAGGTGTGAGAATTGGGGTGGGCAGAGATGGACTATTGGCTGGAGACAGGTAGGTGTGAGAATTGGGGTGGGCAGAGATGGACTATTGGCTGGAGACAGGTAGGTGTGGGAATTGGGGTGGGCAGAGATGGACTATTGGCAGGAGACAGGTAGGTGTGGGAATTGGGGTGGGCAGAGATGGACTGTTGCCTGAACACAGGTAAGTGTGTTGATTTTGGGTTGGCAGAGATGGACTAGTGGCTAGAGACAGGTATGTGTGGGAATTAGGGTGGGCAGAGATAGACTAGTGGCTAGAGACAGGTATGTTTGGGAATTAGGGTGGGCAGAGATGGCCTAGTGCCTGGACACAGGTAAGTGTGTAGATTGTGGGATGGACTAGTGCCTGTAGATTTTGGCATGGACTAGTGCCTGGACACAGGTATGTGTGTAGATTTTGGCATGGACTAGTGCCTGGGCACAGGTAAGTGTGCAGACTTACTAGTGCTGGACACAGGTGAGTGTGTAGATTTACTAGTGCTGGACACAGGTAAGTGTGTAGATTTTGGCATGGACTAGTGCCTGGACACAGGTATGTGTGTAGATTTTGAGATGGACTAGTGCCTGGGCACAGGTATGTGTGTAGATTTTGGGATAGACTAGTGCCTGGACACAGGTATTTGTGTATATTTAGGGTTGGCAAGAAGGACTAGTGCCTGGACACGGGGCTGTATGTGTGGATATTTTGGGTTGGCAGAGATGGTTTGTAAAGTGGTGATTGGGGTAGAAGAAAACTGTTTGTTAGAGACATTTCTGAATATGGTGGTGGGTGACATGCGACAGTGAGATTGCCAAATGACCTACATTCTTAGGGGTGTGACCGTCTGTAGCAGCAGTGGAAACTTGATAACCAGGAACACCCTGAGAAGAAATCCAGCGCCGTTGATTATAATTTAATTTCAATCGTAAAGATATCTGATTTAGACAAAAAAAAAATAAACAAAATAAAAAATATATCGGCTTGATCCACTCCCATACAGGCTTACCAAAAGTTTTGTGGGGATTATGGGTACTAGAAATAGGACTTCAGCGTGCGCCGTCAAGAGCCTTTGCTGAGCACTTCTTGACCAAGCACTGTAGTAGCGGTGTCAGCGGTGACCACCAGTTAGACCAGCTGGACACAGTCGGATTATCTTCTTGTCTCAAAGGAAAAGCGGCGGATTAGCCAGTCTCCCAGATAAATGGCAAACCGTGAGAGATCGTGTGGTCTTAAAGACTGGCTGCCTCTCGGCTACCAGTGTGTGGTGAGAGTTACACATCCTCAGTTATACTTTAAGAAGGTGCAAATGCAACACCGGCCACCAAGAGCAGTTCCGCTCCACAAGAGGGTTATGACTGTGTTGCCTTGGAATAATAGTCCTTCTTCGTATACGACTGTGAGAGAGGCTTAGGCGACGTTAAACAATTAAGGGCAACCTGGATGAGATCGGACATGTGGTTGGTACTAAATTTTGTTATTCATGAATCTCTCTCTCTCTCTCTCTCTCTCTCTCTCTCTCTCTCTCTCTCTCTCTCTCTCTCTCTCTCTCTCTCTCTCTCTCTCTCTCTCTCTCTCTCTCTCTCTCTCTCTCTCTCTCTCTCTCTCTCTCTCTCTCTCTCTCTCTCTCTCTCTCTCTCTCTCTCTCTCTCTCACTCTCTGCATATGTCTCTCTCTGTCTCTTTTTCCTGTCTTTCCGGAATCAAACAGGCGACTGCAAATCACGCGCGATAGAAATCAGTATGTAAATGCTATCACACCACCACCCATTCCACACCTCATATATGTTTGAACAGCTCCTTGTTTGCGGACCAACGTGTTAATATCTGCAACAGGGTGGTATCGCACAGACTTTATTTCTGGGTGGCCTTGTTTACCGTAAAATTCCGATTTGCCAACGTCATTAGATCAGCCAAATGGTAAAGATACAATCCGAAGTTGGTGAGTAAGCCAGATTTACTTGTAGATCTACTGAAACTAAGTATTTTCCCACAAACTAGTAAAATAACTTCACGCAGACAAAGAAACCATATGAGCATTGTCCGCATAGGTGTTATTTAATGCACCAACTTAACTTTATTTCGAAAATCAAATAATGTCAAAACTGTGTAACTAGCTAGTACGAAAGAGAGTGGCTCAGTCCTCCTCAGATAGCCACTGGATACAGAATACCCGGAACGATCTTCACTATCTGACATAATTCTTCTGGACTACTGTGAGGATATATACCCGTGGGTCGCGAGAATATACTCGCTTATGTTCACAGTTCCGGTGTTTGCCCAGTAGCAGTGAGACCAATGTTTTCTGAGGTTCTGTTTGATTAGACTAGCGACTAGGTTACAAACCTGTGGCTAGAGTTACCTGAAAATGTAAATTTTCGTTGAACTTGAGGTTACTGGTTCTACTTTAGCATAAAGATCGTCTAAGGCAGACGAATCATTAGAACGAGTGAACTCACCACCATCTTTGGTTGTATTAAACTGACTGAGTAATTAAGAATAAACTGAAATCAAAATTAAGTTTACTTGTTGTGACCTGAAGAAGTTCACAGTTTGGCTATCGACGGATATGTAGGTATAATTCCAGTTTATAGTTCATATTCTGCTTCCAAACTCATTTTTTCCCAGCTTCGAGCTACCATCTCTTCCTTTCGTTCCTCCTACTGCACAGTATAACCGTGAACGCAATTTTAATTCTGTTCCTCTTTCTTTCATTATTCATTCATTCTGATCTTTTCATCGTCCTGTTTTTTTTCCTTGTTCTAGTTCTACGTCGATTCGTTATATTCTTTTTTGTTCACCGATTACACTGCTCTTAATACCATTTGTTAGACTATCAATTTTACAACGTATGCGGTTGCTGCTGCCACTACTACTTCTGCTCCTCATGTTGACACTGAAAACATTATTACTGATCGTGCTTCGATTTGATTGTTATTATAACATTGACGCTGGTGTTTTTGATAACTGCTGTATTTCAAAATCAAAATCCTCTCCTATTCTCATCTTTCTGATCCAGTCCATACATTATTTACTCACCAGAAGTTCCAGACCTTCACCTTCAACCAACCGTTGAATGTCTCCAGTTCCCTACAAACGTGGCATAGAGAAGGCCAAGCAGACGGCAAGTTGGTTTAGAGGCAGACGATCAAGCAGCAATAACTGACAACAAGCTGAGATTGATAACGAGTCTCGTAGAACTTAATACTGCGTACAACAGAAAAGTAATAAAGCGCATCTGAACATAAAGATCGCGACTAAAAGATCGTCTTTCTCTCTGCGGTATAGAACAGCACCTACATGCGCTAAAAGCGGTGTGACGTTCTATGGATATTTCTATAAAGATTGGCTATAGATTGAAAGGCTATTTAAAAGATGGAGAAGAAGCTGATCAAGATGTGTATTCCTCGTTCCTGTAAATCGGAGGACGATTATGTGAACTCACAAGTAATAATGTATACACTCACGTTGGATTGTATGGCTATTCTGATTGTGATATAGGCAAGAGATCATGAATAAACACACGCTCAACTACCATACTCGTCTCCACGACTGGTATCGCCAACACAGCATCCAGCTGCAGAAGCAGGAAGTGCACCACCATCACCAAAGCGCACAACAACAACAGCAGCAGCGGCAGCAGCAACAGCAGTACATTGATCCGGCAGGCACAGGTGAGGTGTTACCCTCTGAGGGCGGAAATCTCACACAGGACAAACTGCACGCCATCCACGACTGGTGCGCTGATGTCAACAGAAACCTGTTCAGGGTCAAGAAGCGCGAGACTCCACCCCTGTTTCGCCGCTGCCGTGTTACATCTGCTTCAACTGTTGCTTCCCGGACGTCATCAGCGGCTGCGTGGGGTCGCCAGCAGACGAAGGGTGTAGCCATGGGGTCAGGGTCACTGCAGATTCGGTCAGCTGACCCCCGACGCGTGCGCTCTGCCGAGGTATTCACAGTGAGCGGACACTGGGCGAAGCAGCCCAAAGCAAAGGTTACCGGAGGTGAGCTACTAGCTAAGAGGCCAATGACAGCTCCTCGCAACATCTACAATCCTACCAATGCTCAGAGCGTCAAGCAAGCACCCGACAAGGACTTGGAGTTTTGTGTCCGGAATTCCCGGGACACCGGAGACCCGAAAGATGCCGATGACAAGTCGACAAAAGTTCTGCCCAGGGTGAACCATGATTCCCTGACCCTTAGGTCAAACGCTCTGGTCCTCAAGCAGAACGGGCCTCGCCTCACTGAGCGCATGCCCAACTCGCCTAGAGATTACGCCATATCGACCTTTGACCCTGGAAGACATAGCCCGATCAGATATAAAGTGTGTGCCTCCTGTAATACGCCAGGCGCTGTGAACATGAGGTCGGCGAAGAGCGCCAAGCTAGAGGCTACCACAGGTGTCAAACTCAGGTTTATGGACGAGGCGGGTGGCGTGTCGAAAGTTTTAGACACCAACACCAACACTCAAGACCTCAGAAAAGACCAGCAGACTGTGGAGAACACCAAAACTGCTAAACACGACGAAAAATCGCGGGATGCGCCTGGGACTAACAAGGTCCACGGCCAGGCGGGTATGAAAGTTATCCAAGAGAGTCGAGTAATCGTGAATCACGACCATCAAGAGAAACTTCCTGTCATGAATGGAAGAGGAGAAGATGTGTTAGATGAACCTGCGGACACTCTACTCCATGTAAAGCCCGGATTTTGTAACACCTGTTCAGGTATATACTCGGACGAATGCGACAATGCCACTGTCCCGACATGTGGCAACTGCATCCACGGCATCAACGTGGACTCCACTCAGCAGCTTCAACGCAATATTCAACAGCAAAGACAGCACAAAGAGAATTACCATATTCTTCAGCGAGTATCTCCGAAGCTGTCGCCGGAGGAGAGGCTGACAGTGGAGCTGCAGAAGGCGGAAGCGGAGGTTAGCAGAGTGGAGAACCGCCTGTCAGAGAACGGCATCCACTACAGTGCGGAGCGCGCCGCCATCAGGGAGGAGCACAGAGGCTCTGGGTGCGTGAGACCTGGCACGAGCAGCGCTGCGCAGCTTAGAGCACGGCTAGCGGCTCAACTGGCGCTGGACGAGGACACTGAGGAGGACCAGGACGTTCGGGACGGGAGCGAGTATAGTGATGATGAGTTGCCCCAACCTGAGGCGGCGGACCTGGTTATTGACGGTGGAGATGCAGAAGGTCCGCCGGGCACCGCAGACAAGAGAGTCCACGTGACTATTATCACAGACAGAGACCAAGAGCATGGCCGTCATGGTGAAGAGCAAGTCGGACATGGTGTAGAATTAGGAGATATTGACCCAAAACTCAGCACTGCTGACCAGGACGACATTGAATGTGTTGACGATGATGATGAAGCTAATGATGAGGACGGTGAGTCGCCGGACCTTTCCATGAAGAACCAAACTAAAGGTGGCAGCAGAGGTGAAAGGAGAAAGTCCATTAGTTTCGGCTACAAGCCCGTCATAGCTGCCCCATCTGTGTCTAACGGCCTCCTCAACGTCCTCTCTATTGACGATTGCAAGTTCCACATGAGATACAGCCCTCATAAGGTATGTGTGATGTTATATAGTTTATGAATTTCAGGCTCAAGTGTAATTTTAGTTCAGATCACAGCTTGTGATCTCTTTTCTATTTCTATTGGTGATATTTAGTATGAATTGCGGCTCTTCAATAGTTGACTTTATCAAGACTTGTGACCCTTTAACGGATGACTTAATTATGACTTCTGAGAATCCCGTGGGTGACTGACATCCGAATGATTTGTGAGTTTCCCAGATCATTGCAGTCTCTTTTCTACTTGATAGATTGACTTTATCATGATTTGTGACTTTTTCATGTTTGGTTTTACCTGGGCATTCGACTTCGTCTTGGTTGACTTTATCATGACTTTTGACCCTCTCATGAATTGTTTTTCTTGTGACTTGTGAGCATTCATAGCTGATTTTTGGTGGCATCTCATACCATGACACTTTCAAAGTCTCTTAACTTTTTAATAAGATGACCTTAGCATGACTTGTGCAGAACGCTGATGGCTGAGAGTTTAGAACATCCGCCCTCACGGGTTTGACTCCCATGCCTTCTGTGAGGGAATTTACGGCTTTAACTTTTCAGTTCCACCCTGTTCAATGCGGTTTCAACGAAGCAAAATAAATCACTAGACATGGCCGAGTTTTATCAAACAATCAAAGATATAATCATTATTTCTTACTTATCATGGCTAATTCTTTACTTTAACGTGGCTTGTGAGCGTCCCTGGTTAACATTATCAGGTCAGTTTCTCTCTTTTATTACCACGTTGGGCCCATCAATTTTGAATACTATTCCTATCTGTATAAGGGTGCTGAATACATATATTTTGAACTTGTACCCATCCGTTCAGAGTCAAACCATAAGCAATTTTATGTACATAGAATTAGATCATTCAAAAAAGGAAAAGCACGATTGCAAATTTCCTTTAAAGAAACAAAAAAAACAACAAAGATAAAACTATGTTTTATAACATCGATTTTGTACACGGAAATGACATAAGTGCTTAAAAACCTGAGGAAAGAATGAGATTATAGAATAGAGTGTTCCTCGAGGATTTTTTAGATTTGTTACTTGATATAAATCCTGTAGTAACCTGCTTGTCTATTTAACATATTTGAACTATGTAAACAGTATAAAGTCCCCTAGGTTATTCACGAAACGTTGAAAAGCACAGCGTATCATATGGGTCTAAATTATGTATTGCATCTATGCCTTTTTCAAATTCTTTTACCAGGACAATCAGGTGTTATAAGAAATCAGCTGCATGTTGTTTTTTTTTTCTTTTGGAAAAATAAAAAATATGGCTTTTGTATAGATCTTTTGATTACAATATTGTAACGCCGCCGTCCCCAATCCCACACCCACACGTTCGTTTGACTGACTGCCTTTAGGTCCTGGAGGAACATGAGATCACCGAAAATTTGATGCTGCCACTAGCATTACTACAGTTCAACAGTGACAACGATAACAGCAACAACGACACGTCTCAAAAACAGCCCCAGAATGAGACAAACAGCAAAGTGGCGATGCGCATCAGCCGCGGCTCCAGCCCTGAGAATATCTACACTTGCGGTGACCACACCACCAAAGGTTTCAGCAACAGAAATGAGTATGAGGCCGTCTCACCCAACACATCCATACGATCATCCAGCGCACGGCGCGCCACGGTGGCCAATGTGCGCAAGTTCAGAGCCCTGAACGACCCGGAGGATATTGAATTCCTCAGTCACCAGAGACCCAAGTCGGTATGTTTGGCTCGAGCCTTCTACACACTCATCCATGACAGGACTGTCATGCAACGCTTTGACAACCCCATCAACAAAGGCAACAATAAAACTAACGCTCGCAGCTACACCGTAGATGACTCTGTACGCCCCACAAAAATTGCTCGGAAAGGCACTGCAGTTGTGACAGCAAGGTCGACAGATAAGTCGCCCAGGCATTCTGGGAAGTTTGATGGGAAACGGACGGCTGGTGCTCGAGGCGCCAAGAAATGGGACGTTCCTGATGAGCATGACTCACCAACCATGACAGAGGGTGGGCCACGTTACCGCCTCATCAACGCAGCGCTCAGGCGGCACATGGGAGACTTGCTGCAAGAACAGTGCAAGAAGTTTCAGGTGCGCTACCAGCGGCAGAAAAATGCCAGCTCGCTGAGAGTCGGCGGCAAGAAAAACCGTCAAGGTAATACTTCTCCATCAGTGTCTCCCGCTCCTAGCCTCAGCCTGTCCCTGGACTCCCTCCCTCAGACAAAGAAGGGTATCCTGAAGACGGCCACAAGCCCTGGTGGTCACGGCTTGCCCACACAGGAGGACTTGCCGTCTGAACCAGAGACACCAGATGTCCAGAGAGGGGAGGGTGAGGCTATCACAAGCATCCAGCAATAATGTTTTACCTTGTGAAAATTATATGGAATCCTAAAAAGCCCTATGAAATACTATTAGCTCTCTTTGTTGAGAGTATGAGATTCAATCGTAATAAATCCCTGTATTTTATATAATACTCATTCAATAGTTTGAAGGAGTTAACATAAAACAAACACTTTATAATGCAATGGAGAGACCTTGAGTTCTAAAGAGAGTATCAATATATAATTAGCTGTCAGATTTCTTAAAAAGTTCAATCGACTGTCACTCCTATGAGAATGAGCAACTAGCCTGGGCAATCCCACTCCAAATATTTCTGGTTAAAAAGAAAACCAACACCAACAACAAGAACAAAAATAACTGCCATTCAAACCAGTGATAAAACCTTTTAGCACGTATAGACTATTCAAGTCATGCTGCTATGGAAAAGGTTCACTAAAGAGTTGGCAAAGTTGGGCTCTTTTTTAAATTTTTTTTTTGAAAAGGGAAAGTGTCCCGAGATTCAATTTCAATAGTTTTACGAGGACAAATATATTTTAGCGCCCAATAATTAGAGCAGGTACACTCTCTATACATGATTATTAGAAGTTACTTTGAAGTTACTTTGTTTTCCCCTTAAATTCTGTCACCCTAAGACTTTCTATTTTAGAAATTATTTGGATATTAGCCTGTGACTTTCTATTTTCCTTTTTGTTCAGTTTATGTCACTAAAATTTCCGATAATGTAAATTGTTTGCTAAACCATAAACATTAATTGTTTACTTAAGTCATCATTTTAAATTTTACAGATTGCTCAGATGAGATTGTTGCAGACTGTTTGTTAAGATTTTCTGTTATGATCTTCAATTAACATATCCTTTAGTTTATATTTAAATCATGAAATGCAATGCTACAAACTGTTCACATTGAAAATGCTGTTGATTGTTTTCTTTTATTGAAAAAAAAAGTTTCTCATGTGATCTTGTGAAGGTGAACAGTTTAAAGTTACTTTGTGATTGTCTGGACTTTCATTTGACATATTAACCTAACTTGCCATGATTATGATAATTATGTGACTATAATATGTTGTGTGCAATAAAAAAAAAATTATCCCATATAAAGAATAAGTCTGATATATACAACTATACTGGACAGATGGATGGCAAGAATGCTGATGAAAAGAAATATACTTATGTGTATAATCATTAACTCTTACAGTGGCATTATAACTGACAGTGCCAATAAAACCGCTATATTTATACTAGATTTAGTCAGGATGTTTGCTTAATTTCTAGTAACACTTCAAACTAGAGTAGAATCATATAGATAGGCACTTATTGGTTGATTAATCCATAAATGCATAGCATTTAAGAATAAAAATCTTCTGTGCAATCTTAGATTCATAAGAAGTCTGGGAAAAAAAACACATGCCGCCACAACCACTGCATGTATGCAGCAAGTTAAACACTATTGTTGCGACAACCACTGCAAGAATTAAGTTCTTTAAAGCTGTTCAAGATTTTCCTTTTGAATTGCTCAAACCTTTGAAATTTTTTTTTTTTAGAGACAATCACAAAAACTCTATTTTACCATCACAATTCCGATAAATTTTAGTGGCGTGGAAAAAATGGATGTAAGTAATTTGCTGAAACAATATCAATTGTATAGGTTCTAACACCTAGGAACTTAGGATTGCCAGCAACAGTAGGTTTCCACAAGCAATCTAAGAACCATTGTCAATTGCAGTTGTACTTTGAGTGTGGCCTAGAATCATCAGGATTACAAACTATATGTAACTAGTTGGTCAGTGATTCTTGGTTGAGCAAATTGGATTGTTGTAAGGTTATCCTTTGAATCTAGCAGCAGACAATGGCTGACAGTTTTCATGGAATATGATTATTAAAAAAAAGGGCTGAGTCACTAAAAATCCAACCAAAATAATTAGATATCTCAAGTCTACCACATAAATTCACACAAGGCAGAAGTTATCATTTTGGTTTCAAAGGAATTCATATCTAAATCATTGCATTTTCCTTTACCTCTCTGTGGTGAAAACTGCATGATATTATTGTGATTCCTTAATTAATTTTTCAGCTCATAAATAGAAAGAAAACAAGGAGTTTACCTACTTTCAAATGCTCTCTTCTTAGAGCAAAATTTTTGACACGCAACAGCAAAGAATTAGTCGCAAGACATATTTATAAATAATATCTCCTGCAAACTGATAACAGACACTAAACACAACAGGGTTTTTTGTTTGTTTCAGTTCTAAAACCACCATGTCACTCTCAGTATGAGACATGTTGACAGATAAAAAGTTTCCTTGATCGTCTTTGTACAGGCATTGACATACTTGACATTTTATTATAAGACAAAAATGCCATTACCTGTCCCAGACTGTCAGGTGCAGAAGCCAGCAGTCGAAGCTGGTAATGACAATATGGATGGAGGAACATCTCAAGGTGGGGCTCTACAGAATCATCCAAGTGCCAGTCCCAAGCAAGACTTAGAGGTCTAGGGGTTTGCAGCTTGATCATAAGGCTAGCCATCTTACCATAGCTGGTGCAATGATAAACAGAAACGTGAAGAGGTGTATTACAAATAAAACGTTTCTTCACATTTCTTAATAGTAGTTGATCTGAAATGCTTACGAGGAAAGCATACATATCATATATATATATATCCATTGAAGCAACATGAGGCTACCAGAGTGTGTGCACTGAATAACCCTAGCTAATCGCTAGATCTGTGATAAAATCAATTACTGAAAAATGCATGGTTTATTTTAGCATTAAACAGTAGCAAAGTTAAGCTTAGGAAAATTTTTCCTCTCAACAATAGTTCTTTTTTCCATTTTAGAAAGGTAGCAATATCAGAGCAACAATATCCAAATCTGAAAAGCGCAAGTTTTCTTTTGTATCTTGGGGCTGCTGTGTATGGCAAATTCCCCATAATCAATGCTGCCTTTTAAGCAGATTTAGAGATTTGACTAACATACCTTGAAAATGAGTATGTTTCCTCATTACTCCAGGGGACATTTAGTCGAAGAATACTGCCTTCGTTGCTCTCTATAAATGAACGAAAAGAAGGATATTGTTTCAACATAATTCTAGATTGAATCTGTCATAAAAGATGCTTATTTGTTAAGGAAAGCATTAAGGAAAGCAAAACCACAAATTATTTGGTTACCTCTACTAAAAAAAACTTTCAAGAGCTAAAGAAAAATTAGCCAATATAAAGAAAAGAAAGTGGTCAGTCTATTGAGGACTAAGAGATATTTCATAAGCCCAAACATTTAAACCTACTTGACTATGAGATGCATCATAAAACACAAGATTTATCTTGGACGAGCAATTTTTTGCAGCTGGTCAGGCATGTCAAGGCTAGGTAGTCCAGAATTATCAAAAACAAACTTTCCTCCCCATCAGCCAATACCAAACTTGCGACACAGATTACAAAGAACTACATCTCCCCACTTTACCAACCTGCGCTGTGCCTGCGACAGCCTAGTGGTATGATCAACGCTTTGTAAGCCGTTGTGGGCAGGGCAAGACCAGCTAAGTGCAAGCTGTAAAATACTGACTGATTTTGTATTCTCAGCATTGCTGCCCCATCTGTGGCTGAGATTGGGTAAGATATCACACTGTCCCAGCTATTAGGTAGATGATATACTAAGTGGCGCTCATCACTGTTATAGCGGTCGCTTGTAATGCTAATCTGCCATAAAGAAAAAGCAGTGAAGTTACAAACCTAGAAATCGAACTCCATCTAACAAAGATGAAGCAAAGACTCCACTAACTGATTTGAGAGCTTTTTTATTTTTTCAACACTAAAACACAGTTTGTTTTCACACATTTAAAAAAAAAGTAGCAGATTTTGTCCTCTCCTCTAGATTTTGTTAGTATATGTTATTTATGACTGGCATGAAATAAATTTATATGTGTCTCAAATTATCCTTTATTCAGCTCAATCATAAATGGAATGCCAAAAGTCAGGACTTGATAACCACAGAACGATGACAAAATTGATTATTGCAAAATCTACAAAAGACCAGAGTACTCACTGGTCTTCAAACTAATGCTGTGAACAGAATCAGGAGAATTCCCTCAATATTAACTGTATGTAACATCAGAGAAAATTCTAGTCAAAAAAAATTATTCAATTCAAAACGATTGACCAACATTCTGAGTATCTTTAGAAGCTCAGTCTACTATAAGTGGTGATCTTCATGCTTTTATAACCACAATCAAAGGTTTATATCACATGACTTTCCTCACCCAAAGATCTTACCTTCCTTTGCCCAGCTGGAATGGAGATGACAATATGAGTGTCATTAGCGACTTCAAAGTCTCTGAAAGAAATTCTTGCAAACTAACAGAGAAAAGAAAAGAAAAAATTAAGTAATTTAGGCACAAAAAAAAATTAAAAAAAAAAAATAAATAATTGCATAAATCATCAAAAGAACTAAACTTTGCTTATTACACTATCTTATCAATCTCAAAGAACCTTAAAGTGTTTAATTCAACATATTTTGATGATTTCTTTGTAAAGGCAGTAAAGAAAAAAAGACTCTTTAAGTAAATAAAAGTAGATTCAGTCAGGAGTTGTATAATTACTTACTTTGGTGTTAGAGTACAGAGGAGGCAAGAGGCGAATGTGGGTTGACAAACTAGTACATGTTTCACTGGGGACAAATAAAAATGAAATGTACAATCCTCTTCTCTGTACTGTAAGATCACTTTTTCATCTCCCGCACTTATATACTCATTCTATTTATAGCAAAGACATTATATTTTTACATCAAAACGGAAATGAAGATTGAAACTTTGGAAAAGTGAGAAAGTGACAAAAAAAAGATTATGTGAAATATTAAAAAAAAAACAAAAAAAAAACTGCATCATCCAAAATTAAACAAAATAATTTAAAAAGTGACAGGATCATGAAGCCAGCGACCTACCACGATGTTTTGCCAACAGGGATATCACAATAACATAGCCACTCAGGGTTGGTCTGTGGGGTTCAAAACATGAATTATGTGATGAAAATCACTTAGATATTTAGATGACATGAAACAAACATCAGGTAATTTAAAAAATACTGAAATTTGATTTTCAAACCAAAAAATATTTTTTAACACCAGTGCCTCACTTCAAAATGTAAAATAATGGACAAAGATGATGTTGTCTCAAAGTACTCAATGTCTTTTGTCTGATCATGTTGAAAGTTGATCTATGGTTTTTAATTACAAATAGTCATAGCAATTATTAAAAACAAAAAAAAAACCTGCTTAAAAAATGCTTCAACAAGCCTTTATTAGTCTTGTAAGGGCTAGAGATTATTCAAAAAGATGCTTCTGGGTTTACAGTATAATAATACATGAATGTTGTCTATATTCATAGTTTGCTCAAGTTTTTTTCAATTTTAGTAAAATTAGCAGGTTAAAAAGTCAAAGAGCAAACTAAGGAAAATCAGTGAGCTCACCAAGTTGCTCAAGACAATAATAGAGTCGCTAGCTTCCTCCACTCTCAAGGGAACAGCAAAATACATGTTTTTAGTTATCTGGAGTTGAGGATAAAGGAAAAACCAATTGAGCTTCACAATCATTAAATCGTGCTTCTTAATGTATTTACAACTTACACTGTTCACAATAAAAAGAGAAGGTTTTAATTTTTTTTTTAAAAAGACAGATCTTCACAAGGATAATATTGAAATGTCTAAAAAAAATGCTATTGAAAAGAAAAAAACAAACAAACAAAAAGGAAAGTCTTTTGAAGTAGATACAGAATGAAAACATTTCTGAACACCAAAAAAAAAGATTAAGAACAGTCTGCAGTTAGATGTAGGATAAAAGAATTAGGAAAACAAATGTAGGTTTTATATTTCTTTCAACCTCTTGACTTTAAACTGTAGAAACCTTTCCCTGAACAGTATACCTCCAAGAAAACAAAAGTTAGAAAGAATTTTTGTTTAATTCAGCATAAAAACCACTATTAAGAATGACTCTTTCAAATTCTTACCTTTCTGTTCATAAATGTCCATGACCTTTCACCTTTGATTTCCCACTGTGCTTTGGGGTCAAGTTTAATACTATCATTGGCGTGTGTCAGGTAATTAGGTAGAGCATTGTTTGACTGGAAGTGATGCTTAAACACCTTCATTCTGAAGTCTGCATCTTCGGAGATCTGATGTAAATGGAAAGTTCTGTCATGACTATCGTCAATTTGAAAGATGCATGAAAATTGACTGCTGTAAAAATCCAAAATACAAAAGGGGAAACAAAACAGTAGGCCTCCCTTATTGGCAAACTTATAAATTCAGATTATGTATTTAAAAACTGAGGTGAAAAGGAAAACATATGTATATATGAGTATTTTAGTTAACAAATGTTAAAGAAGATGGATTGTATGTTTTAAAATTTTAAACTTGAAATGCCATATTTACCAAGGAAAAGATAAACTCCTTGAAGGAGATTCTTCAGGAATCATATAGAGAATGAAACTTTTCAAAAAGAAATGTCTCATACACAGGATTTTATGGATTTTCATCTGTCATGAGATTGGTTGACAGTCAGGCCATCATTATGGTTCAGACAAAAATCAAGTATGTATAAGGCAACTGCTTATGACTAAGACTTTACAAGGAAATGTTTGAAGCACAAGAAGAGGCTTTCTTTATTATGCGGTGTTTGTTTCACATAAAACATTATGGATATATTAAAATGTTTCATTCAAAAATAATTTTACACTGTTTTAGTCTATGAATAAGATAAGATATCTTCATTTACCCCAAAGGAAAATTATCTTGGGTCATGCTCAAACATACAAAAATCACACAGTTATGTTTTTTACATTATCAGTGATAATACAGCAATCAAATGGATTAAAAGTTTGGCACATGTTAAATTAGTGACAATAAATATGAAGACAAGTAAAGTGTACTAAATACAAGATCAATTAAGTACGGTGGATAATAACAATATTGCGAATTAATGCTTAAATGCTAAATCAAGAGAATAAAATAAAGAATAATATTAGATGCAAGGCACAGAACATTATGGGTAATTTTGAAAAATAAATTAAATATAAGAATGTACTAGAATAATTGAGTACTCGGATATCTGAGTCTTATGAGTAAGGTTAATGAGGAGGAAACAAAATTAATGATTTCCAATATCTGTCAGATTTTGCTCTAGGTGAACATTTTGTCCACAACAAGGAGAAATTAAAGACCCCATGTTAAGTGGATGATTCTTGTCTTTAAGAATAGTCTCTGCTTTATTCCTTGAAATATTTTAATTAAGGCAATCCACAAGTAGCATGAACTTTTTCAATTCATGAATTAACACTTCAGATTCATCTAGGGTTAATATATACGATTGCTTGGTCAAATATGTCATATGTACCTGGACAAGTTGAGGTACTTGAGGTATAGATTCACCCATTTGAGTAATGTACACTGGCTACAGCTACGTAAGGGAGCAAAACCTTGATAGTTGAGAGATATTTACCATTTAGTTGAGGGATATTTGTCCAGTTTGCTAGTTGAGAGATAGATACCTTAGTTGAGGGAGAGATATCTGTTCACTGATCAATACCTTGCCAGTTGAAACATAGATAACTTTTTAGCGGAGGGATGGACATTTGTCAAGTTTAGAGATTAGTAAGTTGCTAGTTAAGACACAGATATCTCATTGGTTGAGGGATGGATGTCTGTCCAGTTTACAGACCAATACCTTTTAGTTAAGACATAGATGCCTTATTGTTTGAGAGATGGATGTCTCTCCAGTTTACAGACTAATGCCTTGCTGGTTGGGAGATATAAAGCTGGTTGGATAAGGGACTATGTACATGGCTATTCCAGAAACGTGTGGCTGGCTAGTTACCTGTACATACCTGATTAGTTCTAGGGTCGACAACATCAAATAGAGCTCTCTGAGTTATTAAAACCATCTGCCGACACCTGAAAAAAAAAGTTGTTTTCAAAATCTTCAAAATTATTCTGTGAACTTACGAGAATTAACACCATTTCCTTAAGTTTTTGTATAAAGATTTGATTTCAGTAGAGAGAGAGTTAAAATATTTCAGGCACAAGTCCCTCACAGCTGTTTTGAGCTAAAGGTGGTTCAAGGCAGAAAAACAATGGTTACTTGATGGTCTTTCTTTTACTACCTAAAACTAAGTATCCCTGGATCCAGGAGTCTTATAGTTTTTTTTTCCTTCTCTTTAAGAGCTGGGAATAAAATAATGTAACGCGGTTCTTATCAAATCTTAGTGTCCAGCTCAGCACATAATGTGGCCGGCAGTTGGTACCTAAAAACCGGCTCCACACAGATTGTGGTGTGGGAGGGCTCTCCTATTAGACATTTTATTTAATCCAATCCACTTTTATATCCAGTTGAACCAACTATATCTAACTGAAGTACACATGTTATTCTTTCATTTTCTCTAATGTCTAGCTAATTTCAGCCTATTTTTTTGCATCTGATAATTGTTTGTTCACTCTAAGTAGTTTGGCTCTCCAGAGTACCTGCTTTAAAATATGGAATTCCCCCTAAGTCAATAAGGGTTTAGTATTTTTGGGTCATCAACTGTTCCTATTCAAAATAAAAAAAAAACAAACTTTAAAAATTCAGCTCACAAACAAAAACTTACCATACAGAACATCTATGGTCTGTGGAAACCCAAGATTTTGGAATTGATGTTGTCTGTGAGAAAGAAAAAAATATTAATAAAATGGTAAGTAAAAGAAAACCCAATTGAATGCATCCTAATTCTTTGGTTTCTCAATATTATAGTTAGACCTAGGACCAGAAAGTGAACAAACATCATTATCTATAGATAAATAAAATTACAAATTTATCCAATATCTTGACCCTTGGAAATTAATAAAAAAAACAAAATGGATATGTGAAACATTCAACATGACAAAATCTTTCCCCTGATTTTCTCATACTCGAGCCAGTTTTTGAGGGATTTCTTTTGGTATTTAAGGAAGAACTTATTGTAGTGTTTATCTTATTTCCGAGTCTGTTTGGAGTCAAGTATATTACAAACACACACTTACTGATGCACTGATGGCCCGGTTAGCAGCTACAATCTGCAGAACATTAATGTTAGATTGACAGTGGTTTCAGTAAACAAACAAGTTTACACTTAAATCATGATTAATAATCTTATACAGTCTCAATAATATATTTTATGATGTTTTGTTAAAAAAAAAAAAAAACTAAGAGTTGACTTCTCTTTAATCTGTTGATGTTCATTATTTTTTTTTTTCAAATAAACCTGCTCATTAATAAAACTGCTATTATACAGTTATCATGTAAATTAAAATTATCCAAATTTTCTTTGACTTGCAGATAAAGATAGAAATTATCCATAACCAGACCGAAATATATCCTCACACTCATTCCACGTTTGCTCAAGTCAGTTTGGATGTTTTGAAAGAAACGGGAAAAACTTTTGGAGTAATTTTTTTAATGACAATCTTACACAAAGGCAGAATATATTTTGAAGCGTTTTAGCAATAGCACTTAGATCCTTAAAGTTTTCTATGGGTAAAATATCTAAATACCCTAAAAAAAAAAACGATTTGAGCATTTGTGCAATAAGCCGCCAATTTATCAAATCTTTAAAATGATGAGAAAGTTCTCTACAAAACAAAAAAAGAGCCATAGTATGATTTAATTTTACCTTTGGTGTCAGTTAAGCCACAACACAGCACTGACTTACCCCATCTAGACGTGTCAGAGCATAACGCACTTGGACATCTCTGTGACCTCCTCCTGTGCTGACCACAGTCACATGACGAAGGTCAGCCTGGCCCCCCTCAGATCTCCAGAATCCATTGACACGTTTGTAGTAATTATGCAGATCCTCGTCAAAGGATACAACTGTGGATGCCCACATGATGAAAGACATGGACATTCAGCCTTGAATTCAGGATCTTAACCATTTTCTTTTAGTTCCAGCTCTATATAACTGAGACAAACTTACATCACAACACTCCATGTGACTGTATCAAAGGTATTAGAAAATTGCATGTAACTACGTAAAACTTATGTTGTAGCTCTGATTGTAAGTCGGTCAAACTTAACAATACAAAGCAGTACTAGAATTAACTGGGTAGATTTTGGGTAACAACAATGGATGTTAATGGATTACCATTATATTATAGCACCACATGTAATTCATATATGTAACTGGGTCAAAGTTATGCAATAACATTAGAGATTAAAACACCAATTGAGATAAAGGAATAAGTAAAAATATCAGCTGATCTACAACTACAAACTAATAAAGGGGAAAAGTATTTGTGCTATAAACATGACAAAAAAAATGCATTTTTTTAGATTTAACTCTTGAGCTAATTCTGATTTAACTGATCCTTTGCCTAAAATACTGCAAGACTTGGAGAAAAGCTGGTGCAAAATGGATTTCCATGTATTTTAATGGTCTCTATCATAGTTCAATGCTTCTAATTTACAAGTTTTTCCTTCATTTTCATATGTAAGAACCAAGCTTGAGATCAGTACATATCTTTCAGGCTTTACCAGAAATCTAAAGGGAATTTTTAAAACATACCAGGTTTCTGATGAGGCGTAGCTTGAGTGATAATTGTGTTCACCATTGCTGAATCAAAATCTGGGAGGGCAAACAGACCTCTAGCGACTATACCACCCTGAAACATGAATGAAAAGAATTTCTCAGATAGACATTGTTGGCTCTCAAGGCCTTTAACGAATCAGAGAAAATCCAATGTTTTCTGACAGGGATTTTGCTATGCAAAGAAGAAAATCTTGACCCTAATTACATTCAAAGTATTCTTTTGCTCAGATATAAATTTGATCTTGAATACAGCATTTTACCATGGTAAAATGAAAGAAAGATGTAGATTATTCTCTCTTCCCATCATCAGTTTTGTGCAATAAAATTTTCCAAGAATTTAACTCTTTTCTGAAATATCTGTAAGAACTTCTATGTAAAGAAAAAAAAAAAACAATTGTTAAAATAATCCAGATAAACAAAAAACAAAAAGGTAGTCTAACAAATAAGTCATTTATTGACTAATGATGTGACATTACAATCACACATAAAAAAAAATTCTTCTCCCACTTGCCTCATTTTGAACTATAGCTTTCAAATGGCATCTTACTAATTCAGACAATTATATAGCCGTATCTTGTTAAAAAAAAATAGTTTTTTTAGTTACCATTGAGTGTCCAACCAGGACAACGGAGGAGGGCGGATTCTTGGCATTCTTGTAGAAATTTAAAATTTTTTGCAGGCACAGATGCACAAATTCTGTCAAGAAAATGAAAATAATTTAAAAAAAAAAGAAAAAAAATTCAATGAAAGAGAGAGAGAGAGATAGAGACAGAGACAGAGAGAGAGAGAGATAGAGACAGAGACAGAGAGAGAGAGATAGAGACAGAGACAGAGAGAGAGAGAGATAGAGACAGAGACAGAGAGAGAGACAGACAGAGAGAATTGAATGATAAATAGGATGAAAGACAAAAAAGAGGTTGGACCCAAACCCTCTTTCTCTCTCAAGACTTGGTTTCAACATTGCTATTCCTGAGGATGTTGAGTTGGTTTTAGGTCTGTGATATCTTCTCTGATTTTCACTGTAAATTTGTTTTCAACCCATATCCAAGCCTTTTATGTGGTCAGACAGCTTTGTCTCTTTATTTAAAAAATTGCCATAAATTTGAAGAGAGAGAGAGAGAGAGACAGACAGACAGACAGACAGAGGCATGCTGATAGATTAATAGTGAAGGTGTGTAATTTTAACAATAGTATATCCCTAACTCACCTGTCTGTTTTTTTAAGACACCTCCATATAATCCTGACAATTCCTAGGGACAGACAAAAGGTCCAAATCAAGATCAATAATACTTCAACAAGATTCCCACTTTTGTAGTAGGTTTGGCAATGCAATGGCAAAAGCAATGCTGATCAAACTTGATCATTGACAATATATTAAAGAATCATATTCATCCAAGTGATTCAAAAATGCAATTGTAAGAATGTGATCACTTGCAGGGAATGAAACCATTGATATATTCTATTCCAGCCCTTTGAGATTGATGTAAAGAAGCTGTCTCTTTAATTTCACAAAATTAATAACTAGTTTTCTCTCACATTAGGTAGGAGCAGGCTCATAATAAAAAAAAAACAAACATTCTACACTTGGAATTTTCAGTATGCACTTTCTTCAACTTTATACAAGGCGCAAAAGTTTTCATCTAATTTACTTTTGTAAAGGTAAAAGGGCTTACCTCATTAATATCCACTACAAAATAATTGAAGTGAACTTTGATTCGCGACCTCTCTGCCATCCTGAGGGCCACCGAGCCCAGTGAACGAACTGTAGAAATTAAATAGCGAGGAAAGCAAATTAAGTGACTTAAGAAATCTTAGCACAGTTGTAAAATTGATTTCTAGGCATTTAAATTCAGTAAGAGGCCTCAATATTTGCTACTCTTTCTATAATTATTTCTTTCTATAAATGATCTTGAGATATAACATGTATAAGCTATTGTACGACTATAAGTAATATGCAATCTCTCACAAAGAATAATGCATCACGATATGATCAGGTTATCATAAGAACATTAGTGAAATCTTTACCTCATCAAACATCAGGATTGGATTAATAAATGTAAAAACCATCTGAATAATCCTTAAGATCAAAGCAAACCATCTGATCACTCTACCCATTATGCAAACTTTACACCATTTTCTTTACCTCATGTAAATCATTGTATCATACACCTAATGCAAACCACTTGATCATCCCTACACTCAGTTTAAACAAACTTAAGACCTTGAGTTCAATACCATAAATTCCACTTAATGTAAACCACGTTAACCATCTGAATCCTCCCATAGAACTTATGCAAATAATCTGACCATCACTCCAATCAATTTTAACCATCTGATTTCTCCTTGACCCTGAAGTACTTCAATTTTTATTATTTTGTTGAGCTTTTGTGCATTGCCTGTAAATTTTTTTTTTTATTTCATTTTGGAGAATTCATGTTCGATATTAATCGATGCTCTTTACCTTGTTTATGACTTCCACTGTTCCCTGGGATGAAGAGTACAGGAATGCCATTGAGCTGTAGGTTTCTGTGGAGACAGTTGTAGATAGATGGCTAGATATTTACAAGGATAAAAATTATTATTACCCACTCTATCTTACAAGGTCTAAAAGCAAATTCACTCTATCTTATCATCAATGTTGTTGTTTTGTAATTCCCAGAAGTGCTCACTCAATCTCAGCAGAGTTTTTATATGTTCCAAATTGAAAAATGACTTGTGAGGGTTGCATCTTGCTGCATATGCTTTCTCTGTAAACCCAACAAATGCATCTTGTTGTTTGTCTCTTTGTGCGTCACTGCAGCTCTCCACAAAATATATTCTGTCATGTATATTTGCAATAAGAAGGCAATCCTCCCTCTTTCTACAAATGCAAGTTTTTCTATGTTTATCATGGCTCAGAATTGCCTTTTTAAAGTTTGGCATGCAACAATAGCTTACTCTAGGGATTTTACAAAGTTTGTTGATCTTCGAATTGTACTTTTGGATCTAGAAAAGAGAAAAAATTTGCTTATGTTTATAATTATTTTCTGAATGGTGGGTTGAAAAAAAGATAATTTTCTACTCATCATTCTTTTGTTCATTTTGTTGTTACCTGAGCTAACAGTATTTTTATTCAATTGTAAACTGCATCCACTTTTTCTAAGCGCTTTAGCAAAAATAGGATACACTTGTTTGAATGTCTTCATTGAGTTAAAGCCAAATCAGATCTTGATGCATTTTGAAACATTTTCTTTAGTTTAATAAATTAATGGTAGGTTTTGGTTGTTGTGCTTGTTGATATATGTTCGTGAACTATTTGTTTTCCTGAATAGCCTATATTTGCCTATATACATTCTTCCTCAAAGCAAGTGCTACATCAAGAAAATCTGTAAATTCTTTATATGCTTACTTCAATATCTATATTCAAGCCTTTCCTTTTTAAGACATGGCAGAATTTTTGGGGTTTTTTTTACATGTTTTCAACTTGCTTTGGTGGTGAGTTACAAAGTGCAATCAACTGAAACCATTTACATTTGACATGATTTTATATGCACGTACTCATGCTACAGAAAACTTTCAAATTCTAAAAGATTGATTATTTTTCAACCAACAAAGAAAAGTCTTTTCCCTATACACCAGAGACTTCAACTCCAACTGACTCACTTGAGAAATATCATTTGAGGCATGGCAAGAAGGCATGAAAAATTCTCTTAAATCACTGCTTCATTTATCTAAGGTACTATTCAATTTAGGCAACTAAATAGGCAGGGTTGATAGACAGATTTTTTAATTCATGAGCAGCGGAAAGCAGAACATTTAGCTGTGATTCATTATCTCAATTTAATACCAAGAAAAGAATTTTATTGAAAATTATAATTTATGGCTGACAAGTGCTTTTTATTCCTTAAGCACCACTAAAAAAGTCAACTTTTATCATAAGTGGTTCATAAAGTGATTTTAATCTTCTCATGCTTATGGTCATTTTTTTTCAAAAGGAAAGGTATTAAAATTACAATTTAAGATTTGATTGGAAGCTTCCTTTCTCAAGCCAGATATTCATGTTCAAATGCTAAATCAGTATATAAGAAAATGTCTGCATAAAATCCATATTTAATTTAATTTCAAAATAAAAGAAATCAAGCCAATACAATGTTTCCTAATTTATACAGATAGGAAAAGAAAATAATGATAGCTTGCACTCACCTGATTCTGTTGGCATACACACTGCAAAGAAAAAAGAGAATGTGAATTACAAAAAGGAATTTTATCATTCAGATGTGTATGATTTGTCTGAAGAATAAAGTTGATGCTGTGGTGCAGTGAAAAAAAAATCTTTTTACGGCCTGACTTAGATTTGTATAATTTTTATCATTTTTTTTTCTTTTGCTATCATATATATGAGCCATTGAAATCTGTGCATTTTTTCCACAGCACTTTAGCCCAATAAAAATCACTTGCTTATCTATTTTGTGTGTAGAAAAGAATTAACAATCAAACGTTTAATTTTCATCCCCTTCTTGCTGAAGCGTTGATGATAAAATACATTCCAGTGATAAAATATGTTTGTTTGTTTTTGTTTGTTTCTTTGTTTCAAAGCTCAGATTTATCTTTTAAAACATTTCAACAGTACGCGATCTAAATATCCTGTGGTTGGCAACAACAAGAAACTATCCTATTAGTAACAAGAGAAATTGAAAAGCTAAATGAAGCTTCTGATGGAAGAGAGCTAAACTAAATTATTTTTATCCTAGTATCTTTTCTTCATAATTTTTTAATTAATTTCCAGCATGAAAGTTAAAACATACCCTTCTCCATAGATGTGTAGAGCATAGTTTGGATATTTTTCCTGGCCATCTCCTATGTCAATTTTCTGTAGGAAAACAGCAAAACATGAAATGTAAATGTATGCTCTTGCATATTTGTATGGTAAATGTATTTTAAAAAAACCAGATGAGAATACTTCTACTACTTAGTAGTAGTTGTGCAGTACACCTCAGACTCAATGAACTAGTTTGGTCATTTTTAACACTTCGTTGAATGCAAGGTTCGTTGAAGCCATGACATAAGGCACCACAAGGGAAATTACCACATAATTACCTCTCTTATTTTTATAAATTAACCACATGTCTATAAAGCCACTCCTTAACTTTCCCACCATTGCCCAAGTTAACGCCACTTTGGCTCTTTGATCCTGTAACATGATCTCCCCATGCATTTGCTACCGCTGCCTACCCACTCCCCCCTCTTTTCATTATCTCCACCCTGTATATAAATACTTTTCTCTCCCTTACCCTTAATATATACTATGGCATGATAGGTGCTTAACACCTACACTTCAAGCATTTCTTAGCAGCTGACAGGGGACCTATTGATTGAATTTCAACTACATAGTTCTTAGCAGAAAAGCATTTCATAGTGGATTTGCCAATACTTGTAGTTCGTTGAACCTGAGGACAGGTCTGAGAACAGTTTGTTTGATGCAAGGTATTTAAAAAGAGTGAAAGAAGGAAAAAAAAACGGGGATTTTACTCTGTTCATTGAATGCAATGTGTTCTTTGAATCTGAGTTTGTCGGATTCAAGGCATACTGTAGTAGTAGTAGTAGTAGTAGTAGTAGTAGTAGTAGTAGTAGTAGTAGTAGTAGTAGTAGTAGTAGTAGTAGTAGTAGTAGTAGTAGTAGTAGTAGTAGTAGTAGTAGTAGTAGTAGTAGTAGTAATAGTAGTAGTAGTGTAGTGGTGGTGTGGAAGAAGTAGTAGGCCCCTACTACTTGTTGTAATAAGTAATACTAGATCCAGTAACAAAGCTATGACAATTACCATCACCACCAAAAATCATTCAACAATAATTCGAAATAAGATTAATAGGCATTATTGAAGTTATTGGCCCTACTATTTTAAGCTTTACAATTGTATTTTTCTTCATGAATTTGATATGCTGAACACAAATATGAAGGTTTTATTTGTCGCAAATAAATGCCTTTCAAGATAAAAGCATTTCTGTGTTGCTCTAAAATCCCATTAAACCTTAAGTTTCGAATTCCTCAAGAAATATTTTATTGAGAAGCCTAAAGTGAGTTGGGCCAATATCTGCAAATTTACCGATTAATAAAGGCTCATCATAACAAAATAGTCATGATAAGTGCTGATTGTGTTGAGTAAATCTTAAATATAGGTTTACATAAAGATCCACAAGAGTAGCATGACTGATATTGACACATGATTTGACTTTCTTTAAATAAAAATAGGCCTAACAATCTAATATAAATACTCCGACAACTCAATTTCAATTCACTGCAATAGATTTGGCCTCTAGGTTCTGCTGTTAATGATACTTGAGCTTAAGGAAACAGAATAAGAAATCTTTTAAATGAAGAAATCTATGCCCAAATTTTGGATGAAATCTTGATATGATCTAGATATAGATCTAGTTTCTAGATCTAGATCTAGATCTAGAATCTAACAATGCTAATCTAGATCTAGAATCTAGATTTCACGGACGCCGGTAATAGGTTATTGATTCTGCTTAAAATTTAAGATAAGTTTTCACCTGATATTCTGGATACTCAAACATGTAGGTCATTTCACATCCATTATCTTCAAAATTTGTTAAAAGATCATGAATTCCGTAAGCAACAATACTGATAATAAACACGGAGACACTAAGTGCTATGGGAGCCGCCATGATAGTGTAATACCCGTTAAAAAATGGAACATCAACAAAGGTTTATGTGGATTATCAGTCTGTAAATGGCTGCTAGTTTTAATTGACGAATGCTTTTCTCGTCAGAATTTTCTGTGCTTTTTAAATAGTTATTTCCATTCTTTATAAACGAGTGTAATATTTTAGGCAATATTCATTGTTCTCCCACCCGCCTTTTTCACACTAAAAAATTTGTTTTGTTTCCTACATTGTAGAGGGCCGATTTTACATTAGCCTAACAACAATAATAACCAAAAATGGCTGCCACCGATGAAAAATACGACTCTGCTCTATTAGGCATCCTTCAAAATGAGGGACAAGTGGCTCCCTTTTTAGATGCTATCATTGGGTTTTTGTACCGGAGGTGAATTAAGAATAAATGGGAATAAGTGTTCGCATAGAGACTGATAGACATGAATTTAACATTTTCATCGGCAAGATCGGCCCAACTCATGTTAAGGCTTCACAATTGAATGTTGCCCGACGAAATCGCAACTTGTAGTTTAATGGGACTTTAGAGCTACACAAAACCTATATCTTGAAAACTATGTATGCGACGAATAAATCCTTCATATTCGTGTTCAGCATATCAAATTCACAGAGAACAACACAATTTAAAAGCTTAGGATGAGTTGGACTGATGCCTGCAATAATACCAATCTTTCTAATCTAGACTCTCCAGAGCCTTCATACAATAAAATGTTATTTCTTCACTATACTTTATACTAGTTATAGATCCAGGCGTTTAACCAAACTATTCCAGCGTGCAACGAACTTCATCTAGATCTAGATGTGAAAGAGTGGGATCTTAACCAACTGAATGAGCTGTATGATTACTACTACGAAGATGACAAGAATTGTAACAGTCACTCCTACAGTTACTACTACTACTACTACTACTACTACTACTACTACTACTACTACTAATCATAATAATAATACTGCAATTACTAGATCTAGTACTACTGTTACTACTACTACTACTACTACTACTACTACTACTACTACTATTACTACTGTACCTACTGCTGTTGCTACTACTACTATTACTGCTACTGCCTCTACTGCTATAACCAGTACTGAGTACTACCAGCAATAAACATAAGCTTAAGTTTATGATGGTAATGCTCAGATCATAGAGGCTTTGAGTTTGAGTGAAAATAATTTCAAAATAATCAATGCTTTCGGTGGGATTCAAACCTTCAAGATAAGGGTCAGAGCAGACCAGGGCTTTCCAATACTGGACAGCTTGTAACAGCCAGTCATCACTTGAATTCTGATATGCGCACCCAACCTACATGGTCAGCCAACACTTGTGATGTTGAGATCAAAGGTCATAGTCGATGGACTCTAGTGCCTGACCGCTCGTCAAGTGAACACTACTGACTGCTAGCTAGATCTAGGTCAGCAATCAAGGTAGATGAGTACTGCTACCGCGTGTTACACGCCTGATCGATTTACTAGTTTTTCAATAACTAAGCTTAGATTAATAATCATTTTTTATTTAAAACATGTCTAAGTAATAGCCTAGGCAAATTTAGCATTTCTGACCTGGCATTTTTTAGAAATTTGAGTATAAAGTTCTGATTCAAGGAGCTATACAAGATGGCGCCTGGACCAACACAGGCCAAGTTTTATGGCAGGGCTGTAACACACACGATGTCGCGCACTGTAACATATGTCACGGATCTTACTGGCTTGTGGGTCTGACCTGCGTCTGCTATTGCAAATGAAAGTAGACTGTCTTAACACCTGATTTCTGGCTGTTATGGGCTGTCCGTTACATGACAGTTCTGGTATGCTCTTAGCCTAAAGCTGCACCGCCATCCATCTTCATGCCACAATTACCACTGCTACTTCCACTGCTATTTCTACTTTTATTACCAACATCATTTCATATAGTACTATTACATTTTTTATTTCATGTCTGCGTAAAAAAGTAGGACACACCCATCTGCTTCCATAATGAATATGTAAACTTGGTGGCAGCTTATGGCAATGAATCCAGATCATTTGCATTAAGATGCACCTAGCGGTGTTTGTAATGCTTTAGGAAATGATTACATATATGATAAGCTATGGCACTGCTTGGTTTAGCTATTGCACTAAACTGGCACCAGAGTGCAAAATTAATTTTAATGCATTAAAAAAATTCAAAGAGAAAAAGGAATTGTCATTATTTACCACCACAATCCTTTCTTCCAGAGGCCATGCAAACAGTATAAGTGAAGTTCCTTGGGTTGCATTGTCTATACGAGCACTAATGGGACACTTGATTCTTCATTTTTTTTTTTTGGTGAAAAGTAAAGGACACCTAGATTGTTTCTCAGCAATTCCTCAATAGAAACTTGATGTCAGAAGAACTCTTCAATCTAAAAGACAGAAATAGAAAAAATTCCCGTTCAGGAAAGAAACTAAATATTTGCGTTTATTTTTTTAACATATCAATAAGTATTTGTGAAGATATCTGGTTCGCTCAAGAAAAAAAAGAAAAAAAAGAAGTGAAATTGATGCGTTTTGACAACTAGATGCAAAAACATTAACACATTTCTTTTCTTTCTTTTTTTTTCAGGACTGATTTTTTTAGAATAATGAAGACTGACACGGATAAACTTGGGTTCCCACCAGGTGTTGCTTTCAACTTGCTGGTCAATGTATGAGACTTTTTTTTGCTGGTTGAAAAACAAAATGTGTAATATTCACTTTTAGGAGTATCTCAATATGTATAAGTTTATCACGAGAGTAAAATGTGTAGATTTTAGACAAAAACACTCTTTCTAGTCCCTTAAAAATCACAATGTGAAGTTAATGTAATTGTCGGATCAGATTTTAACTTGATATATCATGGGTGGATGGAAATTCTTTGGAAATTGTTTTCAGAATGCTTGATTTCACTCCTAGCTGCAGATCTACATGCATTTTGGACCTGATGAAGTTTTATTCCACAGATTTCTTGTAAAGAGTCAAGAATGATTTCTAGATCAAACTTGCATTCCTCGAAACCAATTAATTATCAAACTCATTTATTTCCTTCTGTTTTACATTCACAGGCTTTCTTAGCTGAATTAGTTTGATGTAAAAGGGCTTCTTTGTTGAATAATTATGTTGAGAAGAAAAGAAACAGAATAAACTTTACAGAATTTTCTTATTATCACATCAATACTATTTAGTATATCTAATAAAGGGGAGGAGATTGTGCCAAATTGGAGAGGGAGAAGTGAAAAAAGGATGATATCGGTCAAGGAGAAAAGGAAGTAGAGAAGGAATGTCAAGTGTCAAGTGAAGGAGGAGAATAACTGTTCTTTGATATAAATAAGAAATACATGAGTTTCAGAGGAAGTGGAGATTAAAGCAAGGAAAAGTGGGGGGGTGGGGTTGTTTTGTTTTTTGTAGCTGTTGTTGTTTCCTTTTTTTATTTTTACATTTTGGTATTATATGCTCTTGCTTCAATATCTTTAGATCTTTAAAAAATATGAATCATTGTCGACCAAAGATCAGCAGAGGAGAGAAGAAACAAGGAAAGCAGTACATGTGCCAGCTAAAGAGATAAAGAGTCAGGCTGCATCGGTTGATAGCACCAATTCTGATGCCCAAAATATTGTCTCAGGTGAGAACTGTTAAAATGTAAGATTCATTTAAGGTTTTCATTTATTATTGAAATTGAAGGAGAAATTGGAGAAAACAAATGTAAATTTATTGTTTCACAAATAACCATACACATCTAGAGGCCATGTAAGGTCAACGCAAATGTGTCTATTTAACAATGCTATAGGTGCAGTGATATCTAGTGATATGATATTTAGTGTTTAATCTGTAATAATATTTTTGAAGGGAAATTAAATTTTCATTAGAGTTGTCATCAAAAGGAATCATGTCTTGGTTGGTGTGACAGTTTCAATGATTTGAACTTCTATTACTACCTGAAGAGGGTAAAAGCAAATTTTTGTTTTTCTCTTCTTTAGTTTCTGAATTGGAATTTTCTAAAGTATTTCTTGAGAAAGTGCATTATGCTCTAAGCTCTCATCATAGTTTTATTAATTCCTTGTGTGGAAACAAAATTTTAAAATTGTATACAATCCATAAATCATGTCCTTTTTGCCCAGGGTACTTGACCTTTCGAAGGATCAAGGACATTTGCATGTTTGCATACTTTTTGTAATAAATTAAATCTAAATATACATATATATATATATGTCTGACTCTCAAGCTGCTAAAGGAGATGACACTCTGAACCCAACAGATGAGAGAGGGCAAGACATTTCCACTCAGTCATCAACTCTATCAGTAAGTGCCATGGAGAAATCAAAATCAGATCAGCAGAGTGAGGGGATGGAGGTGGAGAAACAGGAGGCAGCATCTACTGAAAATTCAGTAAACAATGGACAAGAAAATGAAGAAGAGGAAAAAGAAGATCCTGAACAGGCAAGGTATAAGGGGCTTTTAAAAACTGATCATTTCATTTTAAGTAAAGAGAAGCCAATGATTCCAGATTACATCTTTATGTCTTTCTTGAAACATATTAAAGTTGTTAAATAACAGAGGCCATTGAACCAGTAAAGTTTTTCTTACTTTTTTGTATTAATGTTAAATTTCTTGTCCACGGATCAAATTTAAGAAGCCAGAATTTGACTTGTTAGCTGATCCAAAAAGTGTTGATTGTGACTGTTGTCCAAAGCAAAGTGCTCTCTATATATATTGCACTTTGTACGGCCCAATATTTTTTATCCAACAGTTGGTTTTTCTTTTTTTACCACTCACTTTGCATCCAAGGGAGAGGATGTGTTTTTTTCTCTCATAAAAGTAAGCTTTCTCTCAATATATTCTTCACAAAATAAGCAAATATGCATCCTACTTAGAATTTGAATTTTGTAATCATATTTCGGAACCAATGTATATTTTTTCAACTAGTCCCTCTGTCTCCAAAGTAGCCATAACAAATCAGACAAGGAAAACTCTCTTTTGCTACTATCTATAGAATCGTCTTACATTGTCAATCTCATCAAGAAACTTTGCTATTGGCAATTTTGTGACTGTACAAAAGTCAAGACAACTATGGCTGCTTAAGGCAAGCATGGTTTTTGTAACTAATGAAACGAGACGTTTTACGACAGAGGAATTTTTGGGTTAATGTAATTTTTCTAAAGAAAGCTTGTAATTTCCACTTTTCATACTAAACTTATTTCTAATTTTTTATATTGTGTAAGAAGTAAAAGCACTTTATTAGAGAGAATTTCAGTCCTTTTTGAGGAAAATGAAATTTTCCCAAATAGTTTAATGATGCAAAATGTCTCATTTTGTGGCGTTGCAACACACATGCTTCCGGTGTCACATCGTGCATCTAGTCTTTTATTTTGTTATGGCTTATACCATCTTCTCATATATTATTAATTCAGATTACGGAGACAGCTCCAGGCCAATCCGCTGACGTATAATGGTGCAGACTGCGACTCTTATCTCTGGTCTCAGTCTATAGCAGAGGCTGACATAAGGGTCAAGGTTAGTTTTTTAAGACACTGATATCATGACCAAAGTAATGAAATACCTCGCTGACCAAAAGATCAATATTATGATTAGCTGGTACAAGTTTCACTGACACTTTGTTTAAATGCTTCTTAGGATTCTGCTGTCATTAAGTGTCAAGGTCAAGATTAGTTATGCCCTAACTGGCATACATTGATAGACTGTGACGCCAGCAGGGGAAGTTATATGTTTTTTCAACATAAACGAAGCAGCAGTTTGTAAAAAATGTTTGATTATGTTATTTTATTTAAATGGCAAATAGTTATCTGATTTGTAAAACACTTTGTTTTTCATATTTGAAAAGTCAATTCTAAAGTATTTTTGGTCTCTGGAAAAGCTTTGAGTACATCTTAAAGTTTTGCTTCCTTCTTTTTTCTAAGTAATACTATTTTTTTTCCATATAAGTGAGAAGCTGTGTTTATAATTACATTAGAGATTGTAATGATTTTATATGATATCAGTTTATGAATTTAAGCTTGAATGTAAATTGAAATATATTTTTTTCTGGGCATCTTTGAAAATACCTGGCTAAAAATATTTCTTTTAACCAAAGCACTATCAGCTTTATAAAAGTCAGATAAAATTGAATGAATTATTAGAATGAAATTATAAATACTTGATAATTTTGAAAATGAACCCTTTATTTGAAGGTTCCAAAGTCCATTGTGAGGGGAAAGCAAGTAAAGGTTGATATAGGGAAGAAAAAGATTTCTGTAAGCTGTCAGCAGGGAACATCATTCTCAGAACTGGTCAATGGAGAGCTTGAGTGGGAGGTGAAGGCAGAGGATAGCATGTGGACACTGAGCCCAGGGGAGTTTGTCCATGTAAGTGAAAATATTTGTTCATTTTAGTACAGATATTTGTCCATAGTTATTTGCTAAGTAGTTTCAGATATTTTCTGAATGTTCAGTATTTGCCTATGTGAGTAAAGATTATTTCACAATGTGATTGCAGCTAGGGTTTTTTTGTGTGTAAGATTTTTTGTAAGTGCAGCTTTTGAATGAGTGTGACTTTTGACTCCATGGCATATGTTTGTTTCTGAGACTACCCAATCATTTTCATCCAAAAATTTTTGTTGTTTTTGTTGTTTTTTGTTTCTTTTTTTTAAACTATGGCATTTTATTCAGGAAAAAATTGATGATTTGATCGAAATTCGAACCAGCTGGGCATCATAAATTCGGTGTTGTTGACAGGCTGAAAAAAGGAAAGTCTTATCTTTCCGCTTGTTTTTCTATATGTATTGCATTAGAATATTGATCAATATATGGATTCATTTGTTAAAAAAAGATTATCATGACTGGAAAATTTTCATCAACCAATCAATTAATTTATTTGTAAATTAATAGACATCTCAATTTCCTAATTTTTTCCACAGATCAACCTCGAGAAGAAGCAAGAACGCTGGTGGGAGCGTGTCTTTATTGGGGAGTCAGGGATAAACACGCGCAAGATTGACTGCAGTCGACCTATGACAGACTTGGACGATGAGGCGCAAGCCAAGATTGAGGAGATGATGTTTAACCAGCGTCAGAAGCAGCTCGGCCTGCCGCAGTCACATGAAGTGGTGCGTGCTTAGCAGTATCGAAAAACTTTTTTTTTTGGAGGGGGGAGGGTTTCTGAATCAGAATGTAAAGGTGTGTTTATTGATGAAGAATTTTGCAGACGTAAAAAGTAAGTTAGTGAGATAGGACAGAGTCTGCATCTTTTTCTTTTGCATTGAATTTCATAAAATCTTGTATTTAGTGAGAGAAAACTTAATTTCATTATTTTTTTTTCCATTCGGAAGACTCCAGTCTAATGCAGATTTTTCAATGAGTCATTTAACAAAACTGAATCGAAGATTAAATTAGTTGTTCTACAAGCTTGTATTTTTGTTTTTTTTTATATTTGTGTAATCAATTTTCAGCATGCTTTAAATCTGTTGAGATTTGATCTTTGACATTGTTACTCATATGATCAAATTAGATAGGGCACCAAAAACTTTTTTTTGTTAGTGGCCATTTTGTTTTTTTCTTTCCAACTCTAATGCACAATTGCTGTAGAGGGCTATAGCCAAAATTGGAAAGCAGACATAATATGTTTAGAGCGAATTGTTTATAATCATTACAAGTTTAAAGCATTTAATGTTGAAGAGTTCTAGGCTTTGAGCAACTTTTTCCAGACTTACAATGATTTCAAGCTGATTGTTGTATTGTGTTTTTTTTCTAGCTGTTTTTGATTTTTCAGCTGCACCAAGGACAGAGTTTCATTTTGTAACTGATAATTTATTCATATCAAATTCGAGTACTTCACAGTAAATACTACTCCAAATTGGCAGCTCAGTTTTACAATTTGCATAAATTATAGCTATAGGTATTGGCACCAATTTAAATGTGCATTCTTACCCATGCAAGACCTTTGTCACAACTTAGTAAAGTTTATTTCCATCTTGACAACATGATGATCAGCTGATTAGAATTAAAGAATTCATCTTTGTAATTTTCAAGATGATATTGTACATCTAAATGAAGAATTAGATCCACACTGTCAGACAACATAGGCAACACAAAAAATCAGATTTCTGTTTTAATAGATGCAGGAGATGAGTAACCTAATGATGATCTGCAGCCACATATAGACTTAGATTTGGAAATAGTTGTTAACTTGTATTTAGTTTTAATCATTGAAAAATCCTCAATCAAATCCTTTTTTTTTTTCAAATTTAGTTGTCTAATTTTTTTTGTGATGCATAGTCTGTTCATTATGCACCTTGTCAAGATATTACAAGTTATTATGTCATCATTTTTTTACAGAAAACTCATGAAATGTTGCGCAAAGCGTGGGATGCAGAAGGTTCTCCCTTTAAAGGTCAGCCATTTGACCCGAGCAAATTTACTGTTGACCCCAGTGGGACTGCTACCTTTAATCCAGAAGATTCGTAGCTTTTACCATTTTGTTTTTATTTTCTTCTGTCAATGATTTTCACTATATTTTGAGGTAAAATAAATTTCTTTCACTTTTATTTGTTGAGGAAAGCATGTTTTACACACTGCAAGGGAATATTCAAAGAATGGAATAGTATATGAAAAAAATGGTTTATTTTTCATGATAAGTTGAACAAATTATATTGCCAGATTTTGCTAATATGATTTTTAACAATGCAGGGTTTTGTAAGAACAACATTAAGAAAGCAAGTAGGTGTTAATATGGTCAACATCAAGAAAGCTAGTAGGTGTTAATATGGTCAACATCAAGAAAGCAAGTAGGTGTTAATATGGTCAACATCAAGAAAGCAAGTAGGTGTTAATATGGTCAACATCAAGAAAGCTAGTAGGTGTTAATATGGTCAACATCAAGAAAGCTAGTAGGTGTTAATATGGTCAACATCAAGAAAGCAAGTAGGTGTTAATATGGTCAACATCAAGAAAGCTAGTAGGTGTTAATATGGTCAACATCAAGAAAGCTAGTAGGTGTTAATATGGTCAACATCAAGAAAGCTAGTAGGTGTTAATATGGTCAACATCAAGAAAGCAAGTAGGTGTTAATATGGTCAACATCAAGAAAGCTAGTAGGTGTTAATATGGTCAACATCAAGAAAGCTAGTAGGTGTTAATGTGGTCAACATCAAGAAAGCAAGTAGGTGTTAATATGGTCAACATTAAGAAAGCAAGTAGGTGTTAATATGGTCAACATCAAGAAAGCTAGTAAAACTTGTTTTACCATTGATTGTGTTCAGATATTTGCACACTTTGAAATGTTTGCTGTAAATAAACCATGTGAGTAACAAGTGATTGTGTTAAAATTTCTCCATTTTTATAAGATTTAACAATAACATAAAAAATTCTGTGGTAACTTCCATAGATTTGAGACCTTTTACCTCAACATATACAAATCATGAAAATTATAAGCATAAAGTTTGACATCTACATACACTAGCTTCGTGAAAATTATCACTATTAAGTCTGATATGCACATATAATAGTCACATTGAAGATAGGTTATGGGCAAAGAGATTGACCTATACCTTCACTAATCATGTTAAGATAGAGACGAAGATTGAAATCTGTGTACATAAGTGATTTAAAAATCATGACATAAGATTTTGAGTTGTATCTAAAGAGTGAAAGTGTTTTGGTTGACTTTGATGGAGAAAATAGAGATTGCTGTCTTGAAAATTGAAAACATAATTATCTCAATCAGTTCATATAAGCAAGGAGAGAGAGCAGCAATATGTTCTTATTTTTTATATTTTATGAATGGCGTGACATTCTATAACATTTTACTAACGTGTTGGTTTATAAGCTTGAAATTTCTTGCAGCCTCACATGTTAAGCTTGTTTCTGAAATTGCATATAAAGTGTTGCATTAAAAAAAAACCAAAGAAAAATTTATCTAGCATAAAAAATGTATCCTAATGTTTTTAAACATGGGAAACTTATCTAAGATCAGGACAAAAGTCACCTATGGAAAAAACAAATGATTGTGTGAGAGACAAATATCTTGCATCTCAAGGACCTATTTAAATTGTTCTTTGGTTTCCTTTAGGATCAATTCTTAAATTAAGTTTTCATTACCTTTGATGAATGCTTTTGTAACAGACGCTGAAATTTAGTCATTTAAAAGCTTCAAAGAAACCAAGTAGGCTACAAGGTCTTTGAAAGAGCTTTCTGACTTCTTAAGCAAAAGAAAAAAAAACTTCTGTCAAATGGAGCCCACAAAAACTGTTAAGGTTAGAATAGCTGTGCTTGGTAACAAGAGACATTATACAATGTTCGAGAAACCTGGGAATTCAGAGTTAAGTGCAGTAAAATATTATAATCCTAGAGGATTGAAAAGCCACGGTTATAAGAAGGAAAAGGAATCGCAGATTTTGAGTCATCGTAGCCAGCAATGAGGCAAATCAGAGAATTTATTTATTTCAAAATCAGCAGAGAATTGCTTTAAAGTAGCAGGCTGAAGGAAAATCAAATATTTTATTAAATTCTTTTTTACAAATAAATATTAAGTATAAAAAGTACTTTTACTCCTATTTATTTTTTTACACTTTAAGGTAGAAAAACTGCCCAAAAAATTCATATTGCAACAAAAAAAAAATCACCTATAACTTCCAATGAGATGGCTTGCAAATTTGTATCCAGGTCAGACTCCTTGTAACTGTCATATTGATGGATATTACTGTCAGCTGTCATATTGGTTTGAAAATCTACACATGTAATGTAGGTGTAACTTTCACCTACATAAATTTTTTCAAATGTTTGCAAAGATAATAGTACCTTATGAGGTATCAGCAGTCAACAATGAGCAACAGAATGGTTTAAGTTGATTAATAACACTATTTACAGGATCAGTTACAAAATAAAGAGTATAAAGGTATTTAAAAAGGTGAAAGAATAAATACTTCGGAAAGTTAGGAAAAAATTTCATAAGACTAGGTATGCAAAACCTAAATTTTGTTTATATCTTAATGTGTTTGATGATATGATATCTGTAAAGATCTTTTGACAACGATTAATTTGATACCAAGTTTAGCTTTCTACGTCAATTTTCACAGAAGTTACGTAACTTTAAAGTTTTGAAAAATGGCACTTTTTTTGGTTATCGTTGAAATCTGTTGACTAGTCAATTCCAAGCACCCTAAAAATAAAAAGATTTGATTCTATATTTGTGAAAACTGCTTGGAGGCTAGAGATGTTAGCTCAGATTAAGCCTATTTTTTTTTCAAGGTGAGATCTTACTACTTTTTGCGCTACGAGACAATAAATATGGAATCTCACCGTTTTTTTGTGCACTTTTGCCGTAGACGTGAAACCGCAACAATTTGGGTGATTTTGGGCAACTGTAACTTTTTTGTTTGTGGACCGATTTTAAAGATTTTGGTATCAAATTAATCAGAAAGAGGAGTTCTTTGTAAGTATCTGAACCTTTGTAGGTTTTAACTAACAGAAAATGGTTGCAATATGCTCCAAAATGCTCTGAATTCTTTTTTTTTTAAATCTCATAAAAATTTAGGTGACTTTGGACACCTGCATCTTTTTTATTTATGGACCGATTTTTGAGATTGTGGTATCAATTTAAACAGAGAAAAAATTTTTTTTAAATAATAATAAACTTTGAGATATTAAACCACAATGAATGGACAAAAAAATTCTACAAAATTAATGAAAATTTTATGATGTAGCTCGAAAAAAAATTTTTTTTTCAACACATTTTGCCTACTTATCCTTATTTTTGTGCAGAAGTACTTTAAAGACAAAACACATTTGACATAACATATAATATATGGTCACTTTAACAAAAGCAACAAAATTATTTTCATTGACAGAAAAAGTAGATAGAAATATTTATTAAGTCATTACATTAAACTTATGACGCAATGGTTCTTTTTTTTATCAGAAAAAACTTTTTGGGCATTAATTGTTTAGAATAGAAAGGATGTATGATTTTTTGGAAACTGTTTTGGTTTCAGTTTGGCATTGTTCATGTGTGTGCGTGTGTGTGTTGTTTTTTTTCCTAATTCATAAGAAGATACCCATGATAATGTTAAACATGTAAATTATTATGCTTTGACCCAAATATATAAATCAATAAAATGAAGAAAAAGACATGATCAAAAAACGCCTCTCAGTGAGACAGTATACAAGTTCACAATCAGCGAGCAAATTAATCTACAGTTCAACCATGATGGCATCAAATTGGCAAAAAGGAAGAAACCAATCCGATTTAGGGTAGAGTTTCAATACAAGGCCATTGAGCAGATATCGCTGTCGGGGATTGAATATCTCAGTCACTTAGTTCTTCCCTACTAACGCCTGCAACAGCTTCTTGAAGTTGAAGCTTGTGTCTTCTTTGATCCAACGCCAGAGCGTCTTCTTGGTGAGTTGGAGGAAACATTCCTTGATCTGAACCATGTCAATCTATAGAAAAAACAGCGTTAAAAGAAAAAACAACTTAAATTCACTCATGTAGCGCTAAATCCATAACGCAGCATAAACTCTAAGCATTTAATGAGGTTTGGAAGAGATTCTGTTGATTTGAATTATTGTAGAGCAGACGCTCTGAGGCAAATACAACAGTGGAAATATTAGCAGTGACCTCCACATCTTTTGCCAGGTACTCATCATACTCATGGATGGGGAAAGGAAATGAGATTGAATGCTTGAAGGCCAGGATTCAAACCTTAGACCACCAAACTGTAAAGCCACGTTTCTTGCTCCATATTACGTTATTGCATTGAATATGTTGACATAAGTGATTATTTTGTCCTCATATTTTCATGAAAGAAACATCTCCATGCTTTGAGCCTTTCCCTGTCCGTTGTGCTTTTTTTTTTTAATATAAAAAAAAATATTACTCCTGTTAGCAATTCCATATGGTGGCTATGATTAATCCCAGTGATAAGCTTCTTAATCAGAAGGGGTATTTTTCACCATTTTTCTTAATATGCAATATCTGGTAAACTAAGCCCACAAAAGAGAATCAATTACAGAGCATAAATGATTTCTACCTAGAGTCAAAATAGAAGGAGCAGTTGACAATACTTCTTAAGTTCAAAACTGTCCGACAATAGCCTAAGCATTTAAAAAAAAAACAAGCATCAATTCAAAAGAAACAAACGTTGCCAAGAAAAGATAAAAATAGAAGAGGCAGAGAAATGGTACTTTTGCATAATGATGTGATGTTTAAAAAAAAGAATGAAATTGGATTAGACATAAAAACCATCTTCACATATTATTTATAGTGTATGGGTCTGAAACCTACCTTTAATAATTGTATGAATTAGATATCATCACATGAAAAACAAAGATACACCTTGAGAAAAGAATAGCATATGTAGAACCAACCTCAGATCTTGAGACGATGATACGAATCAAAGTTCTCTCATCGGTGCCCATACCTTTCATGGCATCCCTCAGTCTCTCGGCAAAGAACATGGGACGGCTTCTGATGTTCATTACTAAATCAGAAAAACAAAATACATGGTGGAAGAGTTCTTAGTATGAGAAATGTGTGTTCTACAGCCGTTTGGTCTTTTCCCATTGACAAGAATAGTTTACTTCCATTGATAATGAGAAGTGGGGAAACGGGATGGGGAGGAGGAAGGGGAAAGGTAAGTAAGTCCGTTACTTCTTTTCCTCTTTTTTTAAAAAATAGTTTTTGTACTCTAAGATTGGATCTTGGAATAATTTTCATTCAAATCGAACTCAAGTGTGTGTGTGTGTGTGTTTTATAGTTATTGCTACTCTTTTTAACTTTATTTTATTTTTTTTTGTATTTTTTTGCTTATCAAGACACGTACTTACAGTATGGCTGCATAATATAATTATATCTAAATATTTCAATCTTAGAGTGACTTATGTGGCACAATTGCTTGCGCGTTAAAAAGACTTTATTGACTTCATAATAAGCGTATATATGCATATAATACAGCGCCTCATGAATTTCAGGTCCTAAATGTAAATTGTGCGTACGTAATGCACATTGCAGCTGAATATTGATGTACTTTTGGCTGCATGGGTTACAGTCACTCATAGAGAACTTTATGATTAATTTATTTCTCTTTGTTACGTGTATTTTATAACTACTCATTGATACTTTTATACTGTTTCTGGTTGCATAGCTACTTGTAAGTTGCAGTGACTCACCTATAGCCCTGAGTCCAGCCCTAAAATCTCCAGAGGTCTCTCGATCAACGCTGTTCAGAATGTCGCGTTGAGTCAGCTAAGAGGAAGAGAATACGGCCAAAAAAGATATTGGCGGTCTTAAATGCATTTAAATTTATTGCAGGTGTAACATAAATTCAACGAAATAATATTACATTTGAAATTAAATTTAGCTTTTATCGTTTAGGTAATCTGGGCAAGTCAGGTTGAACTTGAAGTTGCAATTTTAACTTGTGGTTTTGAAATCGATATTTTTTATGCTATTTAAGAAAGAATATATTAGCGGATATTTCTTTTCTATCATTTTTTTTTAATGTTTTTTAATGTCCATTAGCTTAATGCAAGGGAAAAAAACGACGTACTGAACCACCCTGATTGCTAAATATCTTTCGCTCTCTCTCTCTCTCTCTCTCTCTCTCTCTCTCTCTCTCTCTCTCTCTCTCTCTCTCTCTCTCTCTCTCTCTCTCTCTCTCTCTCTCTCTCTCTCTCTCTCTCTCTCTCTCTCTCTCTCTCTCTCTCTCTCTCTCTCTCTCTCTCTCTTTGTCCTTGATTCTAATTTATAGAAATGTGACTGCCTCAATAGTTAAAATATAGCTTGATAGCTTGGCCAACAATGATGACCTTGAAAGGCGGAGTTGAGACTGACCTTGACATACTCGTCCCAAGTGGCTCTCAGCTGGTAGTAGTCCCTGCTGGAGAAGATCCGGTTGAAAGTTTCCTCGTCCGTGCCCCACCGTTTCTCTCCAGCTTTGTACAACTGCTGAGCCTCGTTCTTTGCCTTGGCCTGGTCGCTTAGCAGGCGATAGTTTACCTCGTACATGCCGGTACCGGCGCCGTCATCAGGGTTGACGACCTCCTGGACAGCCTGGGACAATTTGTCGTGGCTGATTTCATAGCGCCTTCCCATGGAAGCCGAGATGAGGAGTTTCTTGAAATCTCCACTCGTATCGTCAGCGATGTCTTTCTCGAACTTGGAGGCTTTTGCTGTCTTCTTTTTGTGGACCACATCCGGGTAAGCTTGGCGGATCTCTTTGATCTGTTCGTTAGTGCGGGTGAGAAGAATCTCTACCAGCGCCTGCTCGTCTGTACCAAGGCCATAGATAGCCTCCTTGATACACCAAGCGTCGTACTCAGCAGGAGCAACGAACAGTGCCATGACTAACTCTTTGTAGTCCCCGCTAAGTTCACCTTTGATATCCTTTATCAGATCTCGTCCATAAATCGTCTTGAAGATGTCCTTCAGCTCTTGTCTCTGCTGATTACATCTGGTGGACACAACCAGGATAATGGCGTCATCGTTTGTACCAAGTCCCTTCATCGCATCCCTCAGGTACTCGCAGTCACACTCGGGGTCCCATGCCTGGCCGGTCTTGTCCTCCCCTCGGTTCTTGCTGTACCAGGCCGCTACAGGATCTCCAGCCTCGTAGCGTTTGAACGGTTTTACGGTGCCCTCTGTCATCTCGAATGTTCCGGAAACCGCCTGCCTCCTGAGCAATTCTGCCACAAACACACGCTTCATCTCGGCCTTGACCTTCAAGCTGATGTCCTCTTCTGCTTTGTTCTTCTGAACAGACTCTGCTGTGATAACCTTCGGCTCATCTTCTACTTTAGCCATGATCTCTTCCGGTTTTTTCTCACTTGGGTTTTGACCACTCTTGTACATATCAGTGATGGTCTGGTACATTTGCATCTGGTACTGCATCTGGTCATGTAGCGAGTGCGCGTCTACGCTCTTGAGTAACGCTGTGGTTGGCATTTCCATTGCCTGGGGCTGAAACTGACCAGGGGACTGAACGGACTGCTGGTGTAGCTGTTGCAGCATGGCCATCTGGTAGCCAGGGACTGACCAGGGAGGATGGTACGGCTGGTTGAACCCGGCGAATCCCATATCATACTGGTTGAAACCTTGCCCAGTCATATGATATTGGTTTACGTTATAGGCGCTGGAGCCTATAAGTGAAGGTGGAGGTGGAGGCCCAGAGTTAGGATAATGTTGATAGGACGCCGCGCCCTCTAGGTGGAAAAGGGGATAATTTGATGGATAACTCATGGTCGCTTCTTAGAAGGTCGTACTGAATTATCCTGGAAGTGGGTGGAACGTACATTGAAGAAATTTTATTGTATGGTGTAGGTTTAACTTCTATGTCTGAGTGTGTGTGTGTGTGTGTGGGGGGGGTTTGTTATTGTTGTTGTTGTTGTTTTTTGCTTGTTTGTTTGTTTTTTGACGCATTGTGTTTAGGAAACTATTTCATAATCTAAAAGGTTTTTAGGTAAAGATTTTAAACAACCCTGTTTCTCAATGCTTGAAATATGTTTATGCAAATCCTTAATTTGTCGATTTCTGTGCTCATGGATTATGGGAACAAGCATGATTGCCGGTTCAAATGAGCATGTGGGAATGCAAAAAGACATATCTTCTAGAGCCACACAACTGCACTGAAGAAAAGTTTACAGCAATGAACAGGGGAAGACTACTACAATAAAGAAAAGCAAATCTTGCAACAATAACAGATATTATATCCTCCAAAGCTATACAACTACAATAAGGAAAAGCAAACTTTACAATAATATCTCCTCCAGAGCCACTCATAGTACAGTTTTAAAATACACCCATACATATATATATATATATATATATATATATATATATATATATATATATATATATATATATATATATATATATATATATATATATTTATTTAATATTTATATTAACAAACTAACACTAATTTGTTCTAAAGGCGTCATCCACTTTGAAAATTGCAAACTGCTAAGACCAGTCTTTTAAATGTTTTTGGTTGGTCATAACAAATTTGGAAAAAAATTTTGATGAATTAATTACAATAAAAAATGATGTAATGATGTTTCATAAGTATTTTTTAAGCCTAATCCCAAACTTTTCTTTTAGTACCACGTGGGACGCTGATCTTGTCAGATCAAAGTTCAGTACACTTTATCACTGTGCATTGAGCTGTTTTGGAGGAGATAGCGGAGGAAGAAATCAAAGTGCCTTTTATAATATTATAGATACCGATTTAGACTATTCTGAATTATCGGTAGAAAGTAGGCTTATAATTCTTTTAGCTTCGTATTCCATGTGCGACTTGACCACAATTTTTTTTAGCCAAATGCTGACTCACTTCAATTCATAATGATGCTTCACATAATACTTGAGAAGGGAAAAGACAAAACATAGTTTTGGCCGTTTAATTGCTATAAACCGAATAATAACTAGAATAACTGGAAGCACCAGTTTTTGCTTTGTATCGCCTAGAATCGAAGCGCTTTGCACATTGTTTATGCGACAAACTTCCCTAACCTTGGAAACAATTTTCCTTGCTCGTCCACAGTCACGAAAATAAACGAATTTATTATCTAAAAATATTTGCGTGTGTGTGTGTGTGTATATATATATACTCACACACACACAAATGTATGATATTTATAAGATAATCATGTCGAAAACAAAGTAGAAGTAAAAAAAAGTGTACGTGCGTCGCTTAATTAACCATGATAAGACTTAAATGATTTCATCTGTTTCTCACGATTCCCAAATAGAATATCAACAAAATTGACAGTGAAATAAAAATGAAGTTCTGTGCTTCCCTTGATTTTTCAACCCAACTTCACAGCCTTTGATATAGGTCTACATGAAAATATTTCTCATTTTTTTAATGACGTTTTAAGGTTATATAATTTTAGACAGTTGCCGATATCGCCTGTATATCACGGGAGTCATAGATCTGTCTATCTGTAGATTTAGGTAAATATAAACTTTTGCTAAGTCTCGTGTTTTATGTATTTCATTGGAAGCTGTTTAGAATTAGACTATATGTTAGCATGGTTAATGGTGCCAAATTTTCATGATTTAAAAAATCGTAGCCTACTGGTTTCGAAAGATTGTGCATCATAAATGTACAAGTTATAAGATGAGAGTCTAACAGATAAGATAGATGGTGTAATGTGATTGTTGGCTCCGATGTTTCGCTTTTTAAAATGTGGTTCTAACATTTTTATCAACCACAATGTCGAATCGAGTTTATAATTATGTACACCAGCAACATGCGACCAGTTATATTTATGTCCCTTTCCAATTAACGTTACGCGAAACACTAAAGTTCACAATTTTCTCAAACTTTTACTGCATAAGTAACGGCTAAGCATCAGTGCTGATACTGAAATGCGAACTCTCCATTGCTTCGCTATTGTTAAGCAATGCTTCTAGATAGGCTGCAGCATACTGTACAAATTCATCAGGAACTTAAGATAAAGATTTGAGTGGGAGAGAACGACAGTGGGATGAGAGAGAGCGTGGGAGAGAGAGAGAGAGAGAGAGAGAGAGAGAGAGAGAGAGAGAGAGAGAGAGAGAGAGAGAGACAGACAGACAGACAGACAGACAGACAGACAGACAGACAGACAGACAGACAGACAGACAGAGAGAGACAGACAGAGAGACAGACAGAGAGAGAGAGAGGAGGAGGAGTCCACGAAGACGCCAAACCTAGTGTCATTTAATTGAAGATGAGAGAAATGAAAAATGGCTTTAGGTTCATGGAAGATTTAGGTAGCATAGGGCTTGCAGAGAAAGGAAAACTTGCCAGAAATATACGAAATGCAAGAGGTTCAGTAAGGTACGTGAGTAAATAAAATTAAGATCTTTTTTTTAAATGTTCTGTCTAGGGAACAATGATGAAAAACCATACAGCTGAATCAGTTCTATTTCCAAGGCTATGGTGGCAGTTAAAACTCGATAAGGCAATAATAACGCATCAGCAGTCAACTTAAAAGCACAAATAATCTGTGTGAGGCAGTACTCTTGTTGATAGAAACTATCTGAATGGGTTGATTTCTTTGTTAAAGTGTTTTGTTTGATATTTAGACCCATTTTTCTAACTTCATATGCTGAAGGAGATAGGGAATAGTTCGAGGAGAAACAGCCTTAAGTTTGATTTTGTGAAGAAGTAAAAGTAAACTCATTTCAGCACATTACAACACTTACCTTAATAGCTGTGACGACTGTTATTCACAGTGAATTATGCCAGTCTGCTTGTCTTAATGTAAACCCTACAGTTGTGCCAAAGACAGGCGTGCTTATATTATGTATGTATGTGTGTAAGGGATTCAGAGAAGAACAAAAGATTTTGTCTGTGGAGCAGCTTTTACAACTGACCGGGCAAAAGATCGGTAAGCGCGCCTGGCAGCTAGATCTAGTAAGCTCTATGATAACTTACAGTATGTGACACAGTGGCTAGTCATTCTACCATGGTGATTGTAAACAAACGTCGGCGGAAACTGCCTACTTCGTCTCGTTCCGTTACCCACGAAAATAGCCGACCGCAGAAATGTAAACACGAGAGGCGCGGTGTTAGAAGACGAAGTTGGAGACGTTGAAGTTGCGAAAGAAAGAGAGAGAAAGAGACAGAGACAGAGAGAGAGAGAGAGAGAGAGAGAGAGAGAGAGAGAAAGAGGGGGGAGGGAGAGAGAGAGAGAGAGAGAGGAAGAGAGAAAGAGGGGGGAGGGAGAGAGAGAGAGAGAGAGAGAGAGAGAGAGAGAGAGAGAGAGAGAGAGAGTTCTAACTGTTGGCTCGTTGCCACGTCTATCAATAGACCGAGCAAGATCAATGTTTCACGATCGATCATTACTTTGGTGGAAGTCTTCCCAGTATAGCAAATGTGGAAACTGTATCGATTTTGTTCTTTATTTATTCGATCTTTAGACCGGATCACGCGTGACATAATCAGATACCTTTAAAATTAAGAGGGGGAGGAAAAGTCGAATCACTTGATTAGTCTCTTTTTGGAGCTCACTGAACGAGAACTATAAGGGTTTTACCTTACAACATTGTGTCTGGAAGGAAGGGCAAGTTTGTTTTTTACAAAAAAGCTTAGGAAGGTGTCCAGGCCAGACTGATCTAACATAGGTTACAGTCGAGGATTTTAGCTTTGAGTTGTAAGACTTGTTAAGATACTCTCTCTCTCTCTCTCTCTCTCTCTCTCTCTCTCTCTCTCTCTCTCTCTCTCTCTCTCTCTCTCTCTCTCTCTCTCTCTCTCTCTCTCTCTCTCTTCTCTCTCTTTCGTGTTCATAATTGATGTTATACACGTATTTGATATTATTGAAAACACTTTCTTTACTAGAAAGTTTTCAATTTGTGGGCTGTCTCTGCTTGCTTGAGTCTTTTTCTCACTTCTAGAGTTCATAGATTTTTTATTTGATCAATATATTTCTAAACCCTGACTCGTCGTGAATATCTCAGTTCTTTGCTGAATCCACCTTTATTAATTGGATTTAAAGGAAAAGTGTGGAAAAATCACCGCAGGTAAAACATGCATCTACGTATCTGATGCAATTTATGTATATAAATTGGAGATGTCTTTAAGTGGCTTTTGTTTCTAATAAGCGTGTACTAACAATCATGGGGATAAAAATAAAAAAAAACAGCGTTTATGATTATAACAACACAAAACAATCATCACTTTCCCTTAAGTCAACATTCTGTTTTTATAAATGGACAGTCTATTGCGCAGGATATGCAAGCCAAATTGTTGGGCCTTTACGTTATAGTAGATGACGAACAGTCATCGTATATCCAAAAAATATTTTTTTCAACACCGATTTAAAAAAAAAAAAAACATATACCGTTTCATTGATGAGAATAGCAGAAAAATGTTCTCTATGATGTTTAAATTTCATTGCAAATTACAATATGGATTGATGTTATAAAGATGTTATTTTGCAAATCATGAATCAATTGAATATCGATCTTAAAAATAATTGCAAATAATAGCAGGTACCTTAAATTGCTATAAATAGTTTTAGTTGCAGTGTAGACATATTCAAATATCTCAGTGTTTTGCACGTCATCAACCTGTTAAATTCTCAAAGGTTACTTTTAATCTTTAAACCCATTTACCAAAAAAAAAAAAACTTCTGCTCCTGTTCAATAATCATTAACGATCAGGGCTTTAGGCTGTATTCTTTTCATGGCTTACTTAGTTGAAATATTAAAAAAACCATGTTTGTCTCTTGGAGCTGCCAACTTTTCGAATTCTTTCTTTTTGTTTCGAGACTCTATATAAACAATTTTAAGGTCTGTTTCAATATAAAGACAGTGTTTATATTATAATATGTTTATTGCAAGTATTTACACATTTTTCCAATATACTCATTACCCTAGTTTTGTTAAATTTTGTTCCGCATTGCTTTAAATTTGCGATAAATAATCTTAAATTATGGTACCAACCATTTTTCTGTTTTTAATTTTGGTTTGTCACCCCCTCCCCCTTACTTTATCACTCTCTTTTTACCTTATGTATTTTTTTTATTTGATCAGTTTAAGCTGTATTTTTTTTCCATCCTTTTAGAAATTGTAATATTACAAAATCATCTTCTAAGCTTCTATTGTGAAAAACAGTTGTATTTCTAGGGTGTATGCGTATGATGTTATACACGTTTTCAATGTAGAATTAAATGTTTGTAGGTGGACAAGAATGTTCCATTTGTACCTTTAAAAGAGTCAAATAGCAAAGGCAATTCTCCTTTTTTGGCATATTTAGAAATGCATGTCCATTTGATTCTCTGTCTCTCTATTTCTCTCTTATTTTGCACCTCCTACTATTCTCTGTTTTCCTCTCTCTTTCTTTCTCTCTTTCTCTCTCTCTCTCTCTCTCTCTCTCTCTCTCTCTCTCTCTCTCTCTCTCTCTCTCTCTCTCTCTCTCTCTCTCTCTCTCTCTCTCTCTCTCTCTCTCTTATCTCTCTTTCCATTCCATACTTTTTTCTATTTTTTTATATTGACTCTTTCACCCAAATTTGAACATTGTGATAAAGAAAATTTTTCGTTTGATCCTCCTTCTCCACAGTAATATGGGAATCTATGCACACAAAGAAATATTTTATTACATATTTTAATATACAAAAAGGCCCTTCATGCGAAAGAAATAGATATTTTAAAATTTTCAACTTGTGATAAAAAAAAATTATTGTATTACAAGTTACGAGTTTGACATAATACTCTTAACTTTATCTTAGAGACAAATAAGCTCTGATGTTAATAGTCTAAATAAGTTTATCGTTCGAAATAGTTTTTAACCATGAAGTTTCGTCGCTCTTCAATAAAAGAGTAGAAGGTGGAGGATCATACAGTATGCCTGTCACACAAAATGCAGAAAGCTTTTAAAACTATCGAAAAGATTGTAAACATCCATAAAATAGAAAACAAAAAAAGAATAATATGCATTTTCTCCAGTCTCCATCATTTAAAGCTGCAATTTGAGGCAAGTCTGAATACTGAATGCTATCTGCTCTATAAAACTAGGCGCATCTGATGCAAATGTCCGTGGAGAAAGTGAAAGTAAAACTAACAAATCATGCGTTGGTCTTGAGCCAACTTGTAATGACAGGCCGGAAGTTCTTCATCCAGTAAATGTTTTTCTCGATGCTCTCCAACGCCATCTTGCGGTACCTCTCTCCTGCGCCGGCTTCCGGGAAACGAGCGAATAAATCTTTTACCTGTTTTTTTTTTTTTTTTGTTTTGTTTTTTTTTTCAGAAAAAAAAAATCGAAATTTGAGTGTGGGTTGGAGAGAGGGATGGTAAAGAGGAAGATTGTATGAAAAAATGACACATTTCTTACTTGCATTCTTTCCGTAAATATGGTGACTTTAGTGATGTTTATTGTCATATTGTGAGCTTGTATTTGACGTTTTCTAAAGTTCATTGCGTTTATCAGCTTTAAATGGAAATGAATTACATTTCAGTTTAAAAAAAAATTACATAAAACTTAAAAACCTTCAAATATAACACGAGTGGTAGACGGCACAACTGTGATGCCTTAAAGGCTGTCAACAACAGGTGGACAAATTCTTTATTATGCATTCACATCAATTGTATAAGATCACACCTTGAAATCTTCACTGTTTGTCAGTGACATGGGAAGAATTCCCGATACCTGTAGGGGTGGTCCAGAACATGTCAAAATACAATTATAACTGGTGAGTTGGTCCACGATATTTCAATATACCATGATGTCAGGTGAGTTGGTCGCCGATATATATCTATATATATATATATACATATCAATATACCATGATATCTGTAGTGGCGTCCATGATATGTCAATATACCATGATATCTGTAGTGGCGTTCCACAATATGTCAATATACCATGTCATCTTTTATGGTTTTCCACGATATGTCAATATACCATGACATATGAAGTGGTATTCCACGATATGTCAATATACCATGATATCTGTAGTGGTGGCGCACAATAAGTTAATATTCTGATGTCTGGTAGTTGGTTTACGATATATATATTAATATACCATGATATCTGTAGTGGCTTTCCACAATATGTCAATATACCATGAAATCTGTAATGGTTTTCCACGATATGCAATATACCATGATATGTGCAATGGTTTTCCACGATATGCAATATACCATGATATCTGAAGTGGTATTCCACGATATCTCAATATAACATGATATCAGTAGTGGTGGCGCACAATAAGTTAATATTCTGAAGTCTGGTGAGTTGGTTCACGATATGTCAATATACCATGATATCTGTAATGGCGTTCCACAATATGTCAATACCCCATGATATCTGTAGTGATGGCGCACAATAAGTTAATATTCTGATGTCTGGTGAGTTGGTTAACGATATATCAAGATACCATGATATCTGTAGTGATGTAAGACGATATTTCATTATACCTTGATGTCTTGTGGATTGGTCGCCGACATGTAAATATAACATGGTATGTATAATGGTGTGCCATGACATTTAAAGATACCATAGTATATGTAGTTGTGGTCCACATTTCAATACACCATGATATATCTTATGATGGTCGACGACGTTTCATTACGCTATACTGTCTGTAGTGATGGTCGAAGACGGGTATTACACGTGTTGTTGTGCCTAAAAATATATGAACACATTGATATCTGTGGGTGGTTAATGGTTCGTAAATCCACCTTGAAATGTCAACAGTGGTCATAAACACACCCTTCTATGCATAGATATAGATTTACGTATAATGGTGATAAGCAACCTGTGGACTTGACCATAGTGTGGCAATAGTTGAAAAATGGTCAGAAACTATAGCAAAATTTACCCTTATGGCTTTAGTCTCAATAAATTATAAGAAACAAAGCATGTGAGAAATGCTCACCTCTTGCAGTTTGATGTCAGTGTTGTAGTCTCTAACCATGTAGTAAATCATGCGACCAAAATAGCGGTCTGTGATGGAGAATCTGGGAAGAACAGAAAATAGGGGGCAGGGAGTGGGGAAACGAGTGGGCTTTTATGGAGAACCTACTAAAGCACATATATTTATTTCTTAAAGGTTTAAAGTGAAAGGATGTTAGAGCAGAGGCAGTGATTTAGAGAGAGAAAGGGTAAGATAGACAAAAATAGATAATCAGAGAGGGGGATGCAAAGGGTCGGAGGCCTATGGTGAACAGGAATTTAGGATATGGAAACAAAAGCCACAGTGTGCAGTGTCCATAAATGCTTTGTTATGTTGGAGTCCATAGCCTGTCTCTGAAAGAGATTACTATCGTCAAAAATACTTACTGATAGAGGACCAGAAAACGTCCGTTGAATAACGCTAAGCACTTATAAAACTCCAAAGCTCATATTGTAAACTCTGCCCATGCTCACAGTAACCGAAAGCATCAAATTTATCGCGCAAAATATGCTGTTAAGGAATTGTAGAAATACCCTAGTCGCCGAATTTGATAAATCTTCCGCCGATCCGTTCAGTCTAAACTTTGTTGATCACTGACCTGTCTATGAAAGCCTGGTAGTTGTCTCTAGCCCAGTCCCACACCAAAGCAGACGCTGCTGGGTTCCTACCGACATACGCTACCACGGTGAAGAAGTCCTGACGTCTGATGGACTCCCCTTTTTTGGCGTAGTTCAGCAGTCTGAGAGAGGGAGCAGGATGAGACGGAGATAGAAAACAAGAGAAAAAGCAGAAAATTTGCAAACTTAGATTAAACAAAGAAGTCACGTATATTTGTAACATAATCATTTGAAGTCACCTTTAATTATAAGAGGCAACGCATAATCATTAAAACCATGTATAATTATTAGACGCCGTATATAATACAAAAGAGGCAGAGTATGATTATTAAAAACCAATTATAATCTTAAGAAAATTGTATATAAGTATTAGAAGTCATGTATAATCATAAAGACAATGCATAATTTTTAGAAGCCACTTAAAACCATAAGAAGCCACGTATAATCATTAAAAGTCATGTATGATCATAAGAGGCAATGCATAATCATAAGAAGCCACTTGTAATCATAAGAAGCCACGTATAAGCATTAGAAGTCATGTCAAATCATAATAGACGATGCATAATCATTTAAATCCACTTATTATCATTAGGAGCCAGTATTATCATGTACGAATAACCCGCTGTTCTATGGTCTTAAGATCCACTGATCAATAGCTCAGAGACATATGGATTTACTGATCCATCAACCTGGCATCATTCACTGCTCCAATCATCTACTGATCTATTGACACAATTATCAACTTATCCACGACGTAATGATCCTATTGACACTCACTCTCAAATACAGTGATTCACTGATATCTTGATCCACATAGCTATTGATCTCTGCGCTTGTCCGCTAATTCACCGATTTAACCCATTAATTCCATGATGCGCTCAATGAACCGTGCCTTCTAGACGAGCCTCACTCACCTCATGATTAGATATGGTTGGCTGGCCTGGGTTAGAGCTCCCGCAAGACGCTCCTTCTCTTGGGGCGAGGGCTCCACTAAGTACCGACCCCACAGAGTGTCCCAGTCCTGGTCTGTCCCAAACTTCGCTACACCGTACGAGTACACGGTGCCTCGCGTGTTGATATTGGCTGGACTAGACAAAATAATTTCTTTTAACAAACACGGAGTTTTGTTTCTTCTATTTTTAGCAATATTGGACAAGTTCCTAACAACGAATGCAGTATGAGCGATGTATTATTTTATTAAAACGATAAAAAAAAAGTTCTTCCAGTCAAGGTTATATAACTTAATCAAACTTTAACTTGTTCGTTTGAAAAATTACCATGATAAAGGATAACAGTGGAAGGGGAGAATGGGTACGGGGAATAAAGAGAAGATAAACTGGTCAGATTTTAGTACAGAGTGCACCACATTTTTTTTATGTTTGTGCTTCTCAGACTTCTTCATGTTACAAACAATTTGGGTATGAGTCTGTTCAGTAGTAAGTAATTAAAGATAGCAGACGTTTTATAGGCCAAGGGATTTTCTGAACTCTAGCATTCCATAAGAATGGTTTGTTTTTTTTTCTTTTCCTTATTTTTCTCATGGTGACCATGTTAATTAGATTGCTAGATTGCAAGAAGTCTCTCAGTTAAATTGTTGGTTTCTGGAAAAAACTGTAAAAATTGAAGTTTTTTTTTAATTAATTTTTGCAAATTTATAGCAAATTTTGAGCTTGACCGGAGATTATAAAGTTGTCATATCCCTTGTTTATACAGAGGACTTATGGTAAAAATACAAATTATTATCCATTCAGTTGGTGATCCGGTAAGCTTGCGCCAAATAAAAAAAAAAACTTGTGAAAACCAAGTGGTAGGTAAGAAATAAGAAAAGAAATAAGCCATTTTCCTTGATATTGTGGCAATGATTTGCAATACACGAGGCGCCAGCAATATGAGAGCTTCATCAACTTAAAATTTCTTGACCAATTCGATGCTTAAGACATAAGCAAGTTAAATAAATGATGTGAAACACGCAGAGTTATAAACGGTAGGTCTACGTACACTCTTCCATTGTCCAGCCACGCTCGGAACTCGGACTTTATGTGGGTCAGCGTCAGGTCATCTTCAGCAAGACACGCAGCGGACATCAGCAAAGGCCGCAGAATCCTTATCAATCAACAAAAATAAACATATTCTATTTATTATAGTAAAATGCAGGGTATGTTAATCATGTCGAAAAGCTTTTGTTTTCTTTTTGGCTAGGTTTGTATCTTCATTTATTTTCGTCTTTTTTTTTTTGCATTCTTGAAACGCTCTTGAATTAGTTGCTTAATGTATCTTACTGGCATTCAGTGGAAACAAACGCACAAAATTCATCAAATGGAATTTTCATTCTTTAACATCACAGATAATTCTATTTCAGACAGAAAGTGTAGTTTAGGTTAAGTTGAAACGGTGGAAGAAAAATTCTATTATGTTAGAGAAAAAGTCTCTATTGTTAGAGATTTTTAAAACTATCATGATGGTATTATTATTTTCAATGGTGTGATGGGGGTGGTGGTGGTGATAGTGATGGCGATTAGGGTGATAAAGATTATGTTCTAGGACAAAGTACCGTGTGATATAATCTTGTGAATCGTCATCTTTGAAGCCGATATCTTTTACAGCAGGTTGCACCTGATCACCCAGAAATTTCTGTTATGCAAAGTGAAAGAAAAACTTTAATTTATGCTAAATTTTTTATAGACAGTTATTATATAATAGAAAAAACTGTCTGAAAACTTCGGTTCATGTGTTGATGTCAGAGATTCAACATTGCCCTAAATGGCGAAAGGTTGTTTTCTGTGACAAGCCGGCAATCAATCTAAAACTGGATTGTCATGTTCCAATATTGCTAACAGTTTGCATATTTAGGTGAACCTGTAGTTGTACGTATTACCACTAGAGAGAGAGAGAGAGAGAGAGAGAGAGAGAGAGAGAGAGAGAGAGAGAGAGCAATGACTTAATTTACCATTTATCAAATATTTCCATCGAAGACCACTTTAACCCTTTCTAATTCACAATTTTATTAGTGCCCGAAATTTTTAATAAAAGAATTACGACTTGGAGTATTCGACCTACATAAATAAAAAAAAATAAATAAACTGGGTTTTGCAGAATGGCTTTTCAGACAAAAACTCAGTATGGGTTTTAGAGTATCTTCATTTTTGTTTGATAACTCCAATTTATTTGAAACCGGTGATCAGATTTTAACCCATGAACATATAGTATACAGTACATTATTGGTATCAGCCTCACTTGTACACCATGAAATATGTGTTTTAAAGGCTTAAACATAATTATTATTTTGCAGCTCAGTATTAAAGGTTACTGACCCTCCAGCGAGCAAAGTCAGGATCCAGACGTAACATCCGGTGTATGTAGGAGACACCGCTCATCGCTGCAGCCCAGGGCACATACTGGCGCTCTTTGGCCAGGTAAGACATGAGCTGGAGGGGAATCTCGTAGGATACGAGCCCCGCGCCGGCCAGGCTGAAGGCGTCGTTCAACAAACCTGCGCGATCAGGAGAAGACAACTTCCATTGCTGGAAATTAAAAAAAAAAAAAAGTTTTCTGTGTGAATATATACGTCTCCTTGTGTGGATACGTTTATAATCTAGATTTCAAGAAACGTTGAATGGAACCATCAGAAATGATTGGCTTGTAATTGCTACCTTTTTATACTGTTAATCAAACTAAGAAACCAATTTAGATGGTCTGCGAAGCGTAAAGAGTTATGAGTCTCTCTGACATGAAGGTTCAAGAAAATTTTTCATGTAGAAACAATGAGTATCAATTAATATTCCTTGAGACTTAAGTCGTTTTCTCACGACGAGAAACTTTGTAATTTGATCTGTAAACTTATCTGATTTTTCTAGATTTTTTTTTTTCAATATGAATCCTTTTTTTATAATGCGTTCATTTCCTTTTTATGATAAAGACATACCAACACTTCATGTGAAGTTTTTTTTTATCCGGTCAGCATTTTTTTGGTAGTTCTAAGTTTGTTACACGAAGTTTGAATGATACTGACAGCTTTTTCAAGCATATTAAACCGATTATAGAAAAGCATTGTAAACATCTTTGTGTAGGTTACGCGGCCTATTTTTTTTTTTTTTTTTTTTTTTTTTTGGCCAAGTGGTTTTAGAGAAATGTCCACAGTTAAAATGTTTTAGCTCTTGGTTATGGAGATAATTAATGTACTTAAATTTACTTGAGGGTGTCTTGAATTGATGTACTATATCTTCATTTTCAATGACGCCAGGATCAATTTGATCCAGATTGCTAAAACAAGATGGTCAGAGAAAGATGTTCAACATTTTGACTTTACAGTCGAGTTGAGCCAGAGCAACTAACGCTAGATCGGTTTCACCGGGAAGTTTAAAGAAAAGTGTCCACTTTATTTCACTTTAGATTAAATTAGATCCAGATCAGTCAACGCTAGATCGGTTTGACCGGGAAATTTAGAGAAAAGTGCCCACTTCATTTCACTTCAGATTCAAATAGAGCCAGATCAGTCAACGCTAGGTCGGTTTGACCGAGAGGTCTAAAGAAAGATGTTCACTTCATTTCACTTTAGATTCATATAGAGCCAGGTCAACTAACGCTAGATCGGTTTGACCGGGAAGTTTAGAGAAAGATGTCCACTTCATTTCACTTTAGATTAAATTAGATTCAGAGAAAGATGTCTAACTTTAATTCTCTTTAAACAGTCAGTTTGAAACAGATCAACTCACGCTAGCGTTGGTTTGATCGAGATAATTAGAAAAAGTTGTCCACATAGAGTCGGGGTAGAGAACTCTGTAGAAGCCCATCTGTTGATAGTTGAACTTGACCCAATTATCTTTCTCGTTAAGTCCAAGATTCGCTTTAAAACTGGCTGGAATAAATTTTAAAACCATAAGGTGAGGTGCTGGAAATCAAATCTAGCCTAACATGGAAAGCTTAATTGTATTTCTAAGGATTAGTTATAATGCGCTAGAAAAGAAAATAATTATTTTTAACAAACTGCTACTTTTTTTTAGTCTGGTCTCTCTTTCTCTCTCTAAAATTAGATAACACTTAACGACAAATTTGAAAGAAAATAAAAACATGAAAGGTAAAATAATGTGTTATCTCTTTACTTATGGTTTAAGATTTGAAATTTATACTTTCAAAACTCAAATTTTGAAATTTTTGTATTTGAATAATCAAGACGCTTTCAAGTAGGCTGGAATAAAATTGAAAGCTTTAAGATGAGGGGCATAGCGACAAATTCTGAAGAAAAGCATGGAGGTTAGAATAATGTGCTATTTCTTTACTGATGGTTTGCAATTTGAAATTTACACTTTGAATTTTGTATTTTTAATATCTTTTTTTATTGATTTGATTAATCGAGACAGCAGGGCTTCAGTTAAACTGCTTATTTTGTACTTTCTTAATATATTTAGAAATCATTTTGAATATTCATAATCCACTGATCCAACGTAAACAATGGTATAGTACCGAAGTGTATACAGCCTTGTGATGATTCTTTCATTGGTACCTTTTAAAAATCATCGGTAATTTACATAATTAACTAAAGATGTTTTCTTTAGTTATGTTTTTCTTTCATTAACTTAAGAAAATAATGCAAAAGTTTTCTCCCTTACTGTCTTTCATGTCCATTATTTGTGTCCCTTCATCTCCTGAAGAGCTTTTGTACTTCAGAGAGATATACCATTTGTACCTGCAAAGTAAAACGTTTGGTTAACTGTGAGTGTTACGTACTGTATATATGTTCAGATATAAATTTATTTAAGCTTTTTGAGAATATACACTATTGCACATGGGTTCAAGTCAACAATGCTTATGGGTAGAAAAGGTTGAACGTCAAAGAGTTCAGGAAAACAATTCATGTGGGTAGAAAAGCTGGAATGAGAAAGGGTTCAGGTGAACAATTCATGTGGGTAGAAAAGCTGGAATGAGAAAGGGTTCAGGTGAACAATTCATGTGGGTAGAAAAGCTGGAATGAGAAAGGGTTCAGGTGAACAATTCATGTGGGTAGAAAAGCTGGAATGAGAAAGGGTTCAGGTGAACAATTCTTGTGGGTAGAAAAGCTGGAATGAGAAAGGGTTCAGGTGAACAATTCTTGTGGGTAGAAAAGCTGGAATGAGAAAGGGTTCAGGTGAACAATTCTTGTGGGTAGAAAAGCTGGAATGAGAAAGGGTTCAGGTGAACAATTCTTGTGGGTAGAAAAGCTGGAGCGAGAAAGGGTTCAGGTCAACAATTCTTGTGGGTAGAAAAGCTTGGAACGAGAAAGGGTTCAGGTCAACAGTCCTTGTGGGTAGAAAAGTTGGAGCGAGAAAAGGTTCAGGTGAACAATTCTTGTGGGTAGAAAAGCTGGAGCGAGAAAGGGTTCAGGGGAACAATTCTTGTGGGTAGAAAAGCTGGAGCGAGAAAAGGTTCAGGTCAACAATTGTTGTGGGTAGAAAAGTTGGAGCAAGGAAATGCTTAGGTCAATAATGTTTGTAGATAGAAAAGTTGGAGGAGGAAGGGTTCAGGCCAACAAAGATTGTTGATAGTAAGAATGGAGCGAGTAAAAAGTAAGGACCAGGATATCCGTGGTTGACAACTATGCAGTTAAGGACAACCCCATCAAAGGTGGAGACCAAAGGATTTAAATTCGGGTAATAATTAGAGTTATTGGATGTGGCAGCAGCAGTGTTGTTAAAAATAGATCATAACATGCTAATTATCTTTAATATGGTGCCATCAAAGTTGTCACTATGTTACTACATGAAAACAACAATGGGTTTCATTTACAATAGGAATGAAATCGTGCAAGCTACCACTAGGCTATGATATAAATGATTATAAATATTTTTTACACGATTTCACGCCACTTTATTTAAGTTAAAACGTTCATCAATATCAATGTCAAAAAGTTTTGTTGACACAGAAAGAGTCAAAGTCAGAACACAAGATCAATGTTAACAAGTATTCGAAACCCGGGAAGTACGACGTTTAGAATACTAGATTAATATCAACGAGTAAAAGTGTTAATCTGTGGGTGATTACAGTTAGAATACAAGAATAATATCAACTAGTAAAATTGTTAACCTGAGAGTGATTACAGTTAGAATATTAGATCAATATCAATGAGCAAAATTGTTAGCCTGGGAGTAATTACAGTTAAAATACTAGATCAATGTTGACAAGGATTGTCGAGCTGATAAGTATTACAGTTAGAATACTAGCTCAATGTTAAAGAGTATTGTTAACCTAGTAAGTATTGCGGTTAGAATATTAGGTCAATGTTAAAGAGTATTGTTAACGTAGTAAGTATTACAGTTAGAATACTAGCTCAATGTTAAAGAGTATTGTTAACCTAGTAAGTATTGCGGTTAGAATATTAGGTCAATGTTAAAGAGTATTGTTAACGTAGTAAACATTATGGTTAGAATACTAGATCAATGTTAAAGAGTATTTTTAACCTAGTAAGTATTACAGTTAGAATACTAGGTCAATGTTAAAGAGTATTGTTAACCTAGTAAGTATTACGGTTAGAATATTAGGTCAATGTTAAAGATTATTGTTAACTTGGTAAATATTACGGTTAGAAAACTAGGTTAATGCTAAAGAGTACTGTGAACCTAGTAAGTATTACGGTTAGAATATTAGGTCAATGTTAAAAAATATTGTTAACCTATTAAGTATTACGATTAGAATACCAGGTCAATGTTAAAGAGTATTGTTAACTTAGTAAGTATTACTGTTAGAATACTAGGTCAATGTTAAAGAGTATTGTTAACTTAGTAAGTATTACTGTTAGAATACTAGGTCAATGTTATAGAGTAAGTATTGCTAACCTAATAATTATTAAGGTTAGAGTACTATGTTAGTGTTAAAGAGTATTGTTAACCTAGTCATTAAGGTTAAGATTCGAGATCAAAGTTAACGGTTACTGTTTACCCTAAAGGAGATGCGCTCAGATCAACTGCCACTCCTGGACTGGACATAAATCTTTTTTGTGAGGCTGACACGGTTGTTTCTGTACCTGACGTCTCCAATGAGATATTGACAAAAGGGAAACCATCTTGAATCGTCCACGTCTCCATAATATGTTTCACATCGTAGTTGGTTGTTCCGTTAATCTGGAGAATACACATCCATACACACAAATGAGAGCTCCTTTCATTTTGTTGTTTTTTTTCTTCTGTTTTTTTTTAAACATTAATGACACCTATATATAAAAGGCATATATTGGAAAATCCATAGAAAAACAACTGCGCTTTATTGAAGATTTATGTTTGGTGAGTAGGAGTAAGTAGCCTCTGTGCTTTTCCTCACCTGTACTTCACTCAAAGCTTGCCACAAATCATTGGTCTTTGCATTTCCCCACTTGAAGCGTTTCAGGTAGTTCTAAGGAGCCGTTTGAAAGTGAAATAAGATAGTAAGAAAAGCAATGTTTGAAAATGGTCAATTCTATATTATATCTACGCTATGAAAAGTAGGCAGACATACGGTTAGAAAGAAAAAAAATGCAAGAAAAGAGTAACGGACAAAGGAAAAGGAAGGCATAAAACGGTTGCAATGATTACCAACAATGTTGCTAGAGCAAGATATACAACTATCGATGCGGCGTAGACCACATTGTCTGAAGCGATGGTAACTAGCACGCCTGTGTTGTCACTATGAAATCTCCTCTGTTTAAACATCTAGAAATGACTGGGTGTATTTGTTTTTGTTTAGTTTAAAACTTTTTGTTGGTTTTTTTTTTAATGATGGGATGGCAGAGATGACTTTCTTTTTTAGATTAAGACATGCATAATAATAATAATTCACATTTTTTTGCTGCTTGTTGTTTGATGCAGCCCAATCACAACACGATTATCTCAGGTATTTTTGTGTATCAAACTTTTGCTCCGGTCGGGCGTGGCGAAACTGAAAAGGAAAGACCCTAAACGCACCTGACGACGCTATAGAGCGAACCAAGAAGGAGGTCGCCGCCGCGGATGTCAGGACAGACTTTCTGACTGAGACAAACCATTTAATATCAAATCTACTGAGCCACCTTGGGTTTTTTACAATTTTTTGGAGAGTTGTATCACTGCAACCAAACATTATTTTCAGAAACACCTTTAAATAACATCGCTTATACAAAAGCCTTTAGAAAACATTATTTACAGAAAAACCTTCAAAGAATATTACTTAAAGAACACCTTTAAAGAGTATATGTTGCAGAAAGACCTTTAAAGAGCGTTGCATGCAGTAAGATCTTTAAAGAGCATAACCTGCATAAACACCTTTAAACTTAATTTAAAGAGCTTAATTGCATAAATACCTTTAAAGAGCATTTTTTTACAGAATAGCTTTAAAGAACATGACTCTTACAAAAAGCTTTAAAGAATACTTACAGAAATACCTTTCAAGAATATTGTTTACTGTAACACCTTTTTAAGAGCATTACTTACAGAATACCTTTAAAAACAGTAAACAGCATTAAATAACATTACTTACAGCAACATCTTACAAGAATATTATTTGCAAAAATACCTTTAAATAATAGCATTTACAGAAATAATTTTAAAGAACATTACTCAAAGAAACCGCATTAAAAACATTACTTACAGAAACACCTTTAAAGAAACTTTCTTCTCCCATGAACGCTTCCAGCATGCGAATCACAGAAGATCCCTGAGCAAGGAAAAGCCGGAAAAGAGAAAAATTTAAGGTATATATTGGTACCTTTTTACAAACCATCGGTAACTTACATAATTAACTGAAGCATATTCTTTGTAATTAATTTTAAAAATTAATGCAAAAGTTTTCTTCCTAACTGTCTTTCATGCTCCATTACTATATACATATATATATATATAGTTATACAGAGAGAGAGAGAGAGAGAGAGAGAGAGAGAGAGAGAGAGAGAGAGAGAGAGAGAGAGAGAGAGAGAGAGAGAGAGAGAGAGAGAGAGAGAGAGAGAGAGATTTTTTCGATCCAAGTAAATTCTAAAATGATATCTGAATGATATATACATACCGGTTGTTAAAAATTCAATAAATGGTGACTTTTCTACCAAGTTTAAATAATACCAGGAGAAGACTGCACACATAACTTCAAATATTTTGTGGTTTTGTCCTATCATAAAATATAATTCGGTCAAGTGAGAGAAACATCGGATGAAATGATACAAATTCTCAATACGCTCAAGAGTGGTAAGGCATCAAGCAGTGGTGAAATCTAGACAGACTTTAAACTAAGACAAGTCATCTGACGCTTTGTTAATGTAGTCTAAATTGAAAGCGCACATATGATCTGAACAAAATTAGGAGAAAATGTTACTTAAAATATAATCTTATTGCATGGTGTGTTTTGATAACATTGACAGACAAGTAAAAAGGCATCAAACGCATAGGCGACAGATACAAATTTTGGGGTAACACATTGCATCAAATAGTGCAGTGAGATAATACAGCCAGAGTAACGTCGCATCGAGTACAAGCCTGATACAGACATACCTTGGAGTAAGAGATGGCATCAAAAACAGACGTGATCTGGCTGGGGCGCTCCACATCTACTATGATTGGATGAGAGGAGAGCTCGCTGTCTTGAACCATCACGCTAAACAGGTCGTTCGTGAGGAACTTGTCAAGCTGTCATCAGCGAGGGGAATGGGGTTGTACGGGTTGGGCAGATGCAAAGTTTTTAAGAATAAACATAGGACAGACTTCGTGATATATATATATATATATATATATATATATATATATATATAATTATATAAGTTTGAAAGATGTCTTGTAGATAGCACGATTCATAAGATTGAGTTGAGATCCTGCCACAATTTTATAAACGACTTTCCATAAAGATTTCGTGGCCAATAAAGAGAATTGCAGCAGAAAGAGTCCTCGGCCTTCGTGCCGAACCTCTATCCGTCAGTGAATTCAAGTTGAGTTTGAGTGTTCGTATATCGTGGTCATAGAGCTTCTCTAAAACTGATGTAAACAGAATCGATGGGTGACGTTGACAGAGAGTTAGAAAGAATAAAGCGTTACGGTATAATATAAATATGGTGCCAGGCCTGAGCTTAGGCGACTCTCAGAAATTCCCGTAAAACTTGCTCTGGAGGAGAATCGTTGAGTAGTCCTATTTTTACCGCAACGAGTGAAGTTAAAAGATCGGTGATCAGGAATGTAATTCGAATAAAAAAAAAATCAATAGAATTAAAATAATCATTATCACAGTTAGGCTTTTGGTAAGGGTAATAATAAACAAAAAACGTATCTAGCTAATGCGATAGCTGCGATAAAACTTTTAGAAATATGTTTCTACATGAGGCGGAAAAAAAAACAATATCCCATCTCACTCTTTTGTAACTAAGAAGATTTGATTTTTCCCCCTCTATCAATTGATACTTACAGTTGTTATTTAATTTGGTAGCTTTTATTAAGGCTCAACTTACAATCTTCCATTCTTTGTTCTTGCCGTCCACACCGAGGTACTCCATGTAGCTGGCAAAACCCTCGTTCAGCCAGAGGTCGTTCCACCAGTCCATCGTGACGATGTTGCCGAACCACTGGGGTGATTGATTGATTGGTGGATGGATAGATGAGTGGATGGAAATATGGATTATTTGTGTGAATATCTGATGCATGGATTGATTACTTGATTTACTGGTCGATGCATAAATGAATGAAATCATAAGTTGATCATACTATTGGACAATGTTGGATTACTTTATTTGCTAATGAACGTACAAGGTAACAGATAGATAGATGGATGAAAACTTGAACTGAGATCACCTACCACGAGAAACTAGTAACCATGTATAACAATACGAACCATTTGAGACCATCTAATGTGTGAAACCGTTTACCATGCGATACCATCTACCATGTGAAACCACTTACCATGTGAAACCATTTACCAAGTGAGATCACCTACTGTGTTAGACCATGAACCACTTGAGATGACATACCGAGGGAGACCATTTACCGTGTTAAACATCGACAAATTCAGATGACATACCAAGGGAGACTATTTCCTAAGTCAGACCATCGACCAACTGAGGTGACATACCATGTGAGCCATTTCGTGGGCTACAGTGAGAGAAACTCTTTCGATATCCCTCAGTGAAGACTTGCTGGGGTCAACTAGCAGACGGCTTTCCCGGAATGTGATCAAGCCCCAGTGCTCCATAGCACCAGACACGAAGTCTGGAATGGCAATCAAATCTGGAAAGATGGACAAATGTACAAATATTGAACATTTTGTACAAGTGATATTAATGGTGAAAATGCCCAAAATTGGTATTAGCTAACACAAAATAAATATAGCCGTCAAAGAGGGCCTACTTTTTCATGTGATGGTCCATCCCTTGTTTTGCCCCTGGCCCTGTAGGTCGTAACAGATAGTGCTGGACAGATTAATGAATCGAGGCCAGACTGAATGTGGACAAACATATTGACTACAGACTGTAGACCCACGCATTCAATCATACATCAGTCAGAGCGTACAGTCTGCATCAAAAGAGTCGACGGGACATGTCTCTCTGAGCTCGTGGCGTGTATGAGTGGCTAAAAGGGCTGCCTATATGTGCAGAGAGATCAAGCCAATCTCTGCTTGCTTGTGGAGTATTGATCCCCAGCGTACATTAGGCACAAAACAATTGAAGCATCCTTAATTTTTCGGAAGCCCAAGAAGGATCAACTTAGACACACCCCGAGAGAAATACAGACAAAATATGCATCGCGCGATTTTTTTTACAATAATTATTTTATTAAAATTATTGAAACAGGCAAAGGTGATTTGTGTGCAAACTTGCATGAGCCACTGTCTCGAAGAAGCTCATCATGTGACATTGGAGGTGCAAATGTGCCTTTGTGGAAATCCAGGCAAGGGGGCAAAGGAAAAGTCATGGTGGAAAAATAATCACAGAAGCGATTTCTCAACTGTCAACAGATGATCACAAAACGGTAAAATCAAACCTTTGGAATAAAGATGGGCAGCCAAGGCAAAGAAACTAGATAAAAGCAGACTGGACTAAATTCGCTGCCCTAACAAACTGCTGCACTGCAGAAACTAACTGTAAAACCGCACAAGTGGACACAAGCTATGGTGAAATAAGAAATGGCATAATGAGAGCCGCAAAAGGAGGAGTACCTAGAGGAGGAACATGAAAGCTACTCCAAGACATCAACTCATGAATGGAGACTTTCTCAGGTAAGCAATCTTTAGAAAATATAAGAGCCGTAATACTCTTTCTTACAGAAGAATTTCGAATAAAAAAAATGCCTCAAGATGCCATGAAGAAGACGAAAAACAACAACAAGAACAAGAAGAAGAAACGGAAGAAAAGAACAAGAGTATGAGGAAGAAGAACAAGAAAAAGAACAAGGTGAATAAAAATAACAAGAAATGGAACAAAAAGAACGAGAAGGGACATTAACAAGACACGGCGTCTCAGCCACGATACTGCAGCAGCGCTGCCTCGTGTAACCTGGGCACCGGTGACCTAGCTTGACCTCGGGTCATGACAGGGTCAAGGCAGAGCCCAGAGTCTTGCTCTCTCAACTCGCGTACGAGTTAAAAATTAATGATAATCTTTTTTTTTTTCTACTCTGCCAACTTAACTTGTACCTAAATGAAATATTTATATATGAAAGAAGAAAAGCAGTTGTGTTGTAAGAAAAAAAAACTAGAGAGCTGAGAGATATATTTTTATTATAGATTACTTCTAAACAGGGCACTTTTTCCACAGTGTTAATGACGAAATTACATCTTGCAATAATAATAAAAAAAAAAAAAAAAACTGCCAATGAGCGTTTTAGAAATTTAGATGTATAATAGGCAATATATTCAACATTAAACTCGACAAAAATTAGGCTGTTGACACAAAAAAGTTTCCGAGTTATACCAGTAAACAGTATTCGGGGTGTAATTATACTCCGTTATTTGGCACAGGCTACAGAATATTCGTGTTGAGAGTTAACTTGTTACAATTTTGCTAATGGTATGCATCCTTTTCAGGATGGTGTGAAAATAAACAGTAATATCTTATCACAGTCGCGATTGTTTCTTAATAAATTAATAAATCAGGTGCGATGGGTAATATATATATATATATATATATATATATATATATATGTATAAATCATACGCGATGGATTAATAAATAAATAATTACACAGGATGAAAATAAATATACACCACAGTCAGCTGTCTTTGCGTCGAAGAGCTGGAGCAATTTGCAATAAATGAGCAAACAAAATGTGTTTTAATCTGTCTAGCACGTTTGGAATGCCAAAGGCCCGTTCTCTCTCTAATTTTGAAATTGTGTCATGGCTCAGTCCTGTTCCTTGCTCTCCCAGGA
>JAWDGP010005267.1:95000-97500 GCA_033675545.1 Elysia crispata
AGAATGACTATTTATCGCATTATATTCGCATTTTACTCTCTATGTTTATTATATTTTCCCACTGCTTAACTTTTGATCATTACTTGGGAATAGAATCCAATAGCAAAAATAAGAATCATTAGGGTTTGAGTAGGTCCAGGCAATTGAAGTTTACGACAATGCAATAAAGCAAATTGGGGTATATATTTTGTGAAATAGCTAGGTTTATAAATGCTAAGTTGACTTTGTTTCTTGTTTTATTTTCTTTATGTCGTTGTTTTTGTTTTTTGTTGTTTTTTTTGTTTCAATTTTTTCTCATTTTTTTTTAAACAGGTTGGGATAATTAATTGCAATGCCACTTTGGAGTTCCGAACCTTTTTTCTTTGGTTTTCGTGTTCGTGTACGTGCTTTTGTAGATACCAACGATTCCCTTCACCAAACTTCCCTCGAAAATCAGATCGAGGCTGTAATTCCCATGAGCCGCTAACTCTTGGTCCGCCTCGATGACCCAAAACTCGTTTGGGGAGTAGTAAAAAGTCCTCGCAAGACTAACATTGGTGCCGGTTTTTGTGTCCTTCAAGCGGGTCTCCGTCACGTTCATGTAGGTGGAGTGAATGTGGATGAGGACAAACCGTGTAGATCTCCTGACCTCCAGCTATTTGCGGATCAGAAAGTTTGACAACAGGCAGGAAGAGAAAAACCAAACAGGTTAAAAAGTGTACATAATTATTTCTATTCTCAGTATTCATATCATTCACTGCAACGACTGTTTGAAGCAAAGAAATAAGAGAAGCAAGTATGTGATCTTCTTTGACTCTCCGTAATTTGTATATGTCGTAGTTTTAATGAAAATGCTTACACCCTAAAATCTGCATGCCCCGTCACTATCAATAGATCTGCAAAAAAATCACTATCTCTAACGACAATGCTCCCATCCTGACATTTGCAGGCAGTTTTCATCACAACCGACACTGTTCCAACCCTGATATCTGCAGACATTTATATCACGACCGAGACAGCCCCCAGCTGGACACCTGAAGACAGTTTCATCACGACCGAGACAGCCCCCAGCTGGACACCTGAAGACAGTTTCATCACGACCGAGGCAGCCCCCAGCTGGACACCTGAAGACAGTTTCATCACGACCGAGACAGCCCCCAGCTGGACACCTGAAGACAGTTTCATCACGACTGAAACAGCCTCTAGCTGGACACCTGAAGACAATTGCATTATGACCGAGACAGCCCCCAGCTGGACACCTGAAGACAGTTTCATCACGACCGAGGAAGCCCCCAGCTGGACACCTGAAGACAGTTTCATCACGACCGAGGCAGCCCCCAGCTGGACACCTGAAGACAGTTTCATCACGACCGAGACAGCCCCCAGCTGGACACCAGTCCTGAAGACAGTTTCATCACGACCGAGGCAGCCCCTAGCTGGACACCTGAAGACAGTTTCATCACGACCGACGCGGCCCCCAGCTGAACACCTGAAGACAGTTTCATCACGACCGAGACAGCCCCCAGCTGGACACCTGAAGACAATTTCATCACGACCGAGGCAGCCTCCAACTGGACACCTGAAGACAGTTTCATCACGACCGAGGCAGCCTCCAACTGGACACCTGAAGACAGTTTCATCACGACCGAGGCAGCCTCCAACTGGACACCTGGAAACAGTTTCATCACGACCGAGGAAGCCCCCAGCTGGACACCTGAAGACAATTTCATCACGACCGAGACAGCCCCCAGCTGGACACCTGAAGACAGTTTCATCACGACCGAGGCAGCCTCCAACTGGACAGTTTCATCACTGCCGAGACTAATCTACCCTGTTATCTGCTGGCAGTTTGATTATGACCGAGACATTTCCAGTCATGACATCTGCAGGCAATTTCATCACTGCCGAGACTGCTCCTACCCTGACATCTGCAGGCAGTTTCATCACTACCTATACTGCCCGCAACTTGACACCTGAAGGCAGTTTTCTTCATCTTTTGAGACTGCTCTTTCCATGAAAAAAATGTTTTTTTTCACTTAATAAAGATAAAGAAATCAAATTATTAGGCTGAGTTGTTTATGGCGCAGTACTGGTTAGAAGCTGCTAGTTACATTTTGCAGAGCGTCCGATAAAGTTTTTCAGCCAAAAATAAGCAGAAAACCAAACTGACGTTTACAGTTACTTTTTGAAGATAACTGGTTACAAAACTTTTAGTCATATCTATCAAAGTACTGGATACACACTTTTTCAGTACTGGTATAGGTAATATTTAATAAGGTACAAGTTTCAAACTTTAACTAGTTAGCGAATGTTAGTATCGTTCTTAACAAATTGTCTTAGCATTTTATAATAATTCATGGAACTTGCAAACAATAATTGTTATTTCATACCTCTATGGTCTCCTTCCCATAAAACTGTGTACCATTGCCATAAAAATCTGGAAACATCGTTATGTCGTAATGGATCGGCAGGACATCCCGTGACATGCGCAGAGATAGCCATGGTTTTTCTCGTAGTTCCT
>JAWDGP010005267.1:102500-110000 GCA_033675545.1 Elysia crispata
GTCAGATTTTTATGATAGAAAATACATTAAACAATTCAGTAGTAATAGTGTGCACGTATGTGCAATTTGGCTATTCTTTAAAGTTATGATTGTAAAGCGCGTTTATGTCGGTAAACTGCTAAATGTTCTTGTTGTTATTAATTTTGCTATTATTATTACAATTGTTATTATCATTATAATTATTATCACTTTTATTGTTAATATTATTGTTGTTATTAATTATATTGTAATTAGTAGTAGTAGTAGTAGTAGTAGTAGTAGTAGTAGTAGTAGTAGTAGTAGTAGTAGTAGTAGTAGTAGTAGTAGTAGTAGTAGTAGTAGTAGTAGTAGCAGTAGTAGCAGCAGCAGCAGTAGCAGTAGTAGTAGCAGTAGTAGCAGCAGTACCAGTAGCAGTAGCAGTAGCAGTAGCAGTAGTAGTAGTAGTAGTAGTAGTAGTAGTAGTAGTAGTAGTAGTAGTAGTAGTAGTAGTAGTAGTAGTAGTACCAGCAGTAGTAGCAGCAGTAGTAGCAGTAGTAGCTGTAGCAGTAGAAGTAGTAGTAATAGTAGTAGTAGTAGAAGTAGTAGTAGTAGTAGCAGTAGCAGTAGCAGCGGCAGCAGCAGCAGTAGCAGCAGCAGTAGCAGTAGCAGTAGCAGTAGCAGTAGCAGTAGCAGTAGCAGTAGCAGTAGCAGTAGCAGTAGTAGTAGTAGTAGTAGTAGTAGTAGTAGTAGTAGTAGTAGTAGTAGTAGTAGTAGTAGTAGTAGTAGTAGTAGTAGTAGTAGTAGTAGTTGTTGTTGTTGTTGTTGTGATAATAACAGGAGTAAAAATAAACCAGTAATATCAACATTTTTGTTTCCCTATCTTTAACTAAGTCAAGGTTTTTATCAACGCCTCTGAACAGCGGGCACTGCCCTGAGAAGAGTATAAGCTACTCACCCAACACCAACCCCAGATTCTGGGACACGTGCCATCACATCATAAGCAGAGTATTTCGCTTTGACCAGCTCCATCGTGACACACAGTGCTTCTTCTACACGAAAAGCAACAATGTCAAATGCGATTATTGACTCTTTTTTTTTCCAATGCGCGGTCAAGATAACGCGAGGCAAGTATGTTGTGATATCTAAACACAGATGATAACGCGGCAGGCGTGTTCAAAACTTTATTAATATTTTGTAAAGGCAAGACGGATTGGACTGTTAACCAATCAGTGGAAGTGAGTTATCGTCTGTTTTTTGTTGTTTTTTTTCCTGCTGCTGTGCACGGAAAGATCCATTTTAGGCTGAACGAAAGTCAAAGGGGGCCTCGTGGAAATTCAGCTATTCCTATCTTGCCCAGTAAATGCTGCACAAAGCTTGGGTAATGATCAAGGAAAAGACATGATTGTATTGACTACTCTTATCTTTATGACATGCCGGAGCATTGACAGTGAGCAGGAGAAAGCTTTACTCATTGCCTCACAGAGCAAACCACAGAATAATAAACGAGTTGATTAAGCTGTGGTACAAATCGCTCTGTATTACCTTCCATGCTGAGAGGTTGATTTCTTGATAGTAAGGGATAAATCTCTCATGAGCTGAACATGATCGTGGAAGCCATTCAATAGCCTTTATTGCTGATGGAAAAAATATAAATATAATTTCCTGAAACATTGGTGGGGTGTGTTCCGAATTGTTTCTTGGTTTTAATTATCTTTGTTGGGTTGTTTTAAAGAACCAATTAATCATCTTTTTTTCCACGGAGAATGTCTAAAAATTGAAGAAGAGTTATCAAAGATTTTTAGCCTATATGGCTTGTTGCTGGAAATGTAGATAAGCCTTGGATGAAATTAACACATTTTAATCTGTGGCCGTTCAAAGGAAGTTTGTTCTATTCTGTATAAGCTTGACCCTGAGACAACAAGTCGTCAGTGTGAAGTTAATTCATGCTGTGGGATGGAAATCAACGTGGATCCAAAAAGTGTATAGTATATAAAATTGTTATATGAATTATAATTTGATCATGCGGCACAATTTTCTGGGTTCTTCTTATAATCAATATCACTAAAACATATATATATATATATATATATATATATATATATATATATATATATATATATATATTGAGATAACCACTCAAGTATTGATAAACTGATTGATTGAGTGTAGAGTTTTACAAGCCCATTCTACCTCTATAGTGATCTCAGGGCTTCTACCAAGTAACAGAGTCACAGTTTAAAAGAGGATTTAAACCATTGTGCAATGATATTTCTTTAAGTGCAAAATATTATAAAAATTCCGCCGTTATTCACGATTAGAATTTCCTCTTTCATTCAGTACGTGACAGCAAACCTGACAGCAGGCTGGTGTAGTTTTCTTCATGTCAAAACTCCAGTCGTAATAGGAAATCTGGCGACGATTATGCCATGTCTAAACAAGAGGACAACTAATAACAACACTGTCATAATCACTTGTGATGAAGGGCAAACTAGGCTCAACTCCGCTTTTTTATCAGACTTGAGAGCGACACTTCAGAGCGCTATCCTGTGTACATTTCACACCTTTTTTTTTTCCTCACTGCAAGCGCAAAGCAGTGCTATACCAGGAATTATCACTATTGTGCTTTTTCTGGACGAAATAGCTCATGTAGAGGTAAGAATAAAAAGAAGTGACTTCCAGACAGGTTTGCCTGTCTTTTCACATAGGTACGGTAACCCAGAAAAAAATCTACCTTAATTACAGTTCAAGTCGTGTCCTATTTCTTGCTGGTTGTCAAAAGCTTTTGTCTTGAGAGCAGCACCATCATTAACGGGAGTTGGTGGAAGTATCTCTAGGCACTCGTCAGATGATTGCTAGATAAGCAAAGTACGCGACATGCAAGAGACGTCTGGACTGGAAGTCATGTTTGCTGACTCTCCAAACACCACGTTTGGCACAGCTAGTGCAGCATCTGATATCTTTGTTCCGTAACTTGATTCCTATCCCTTGTACAGCTATTGATCTCTCCGGCGTACTTTAGAAATCAACCCTTCATTAAATTCTTAATTATTTATATAGTAATTATTTTGTAATCTGCAGGAGTAAAAACTATTTCCATGAGTTTCACAGTTTAGCAATGTTAAGTAGGCCTTTATTACCTTGGACAGTATTTCGTGTCACAGCTAGAATACGATTTGGCAATGAGAATTCTACAAATAACATTTGTTAGAAAAATAAAAGACAATCTAGTTTAGACGACTTTCTATTAGGCATACTTTAATTGATGCAGCATTTCTTATGCAAGTAGAACATGCAGTTAGGAAGTGAAATCTCCAAAGAAATGCTTGCTAGAAAATAATAATAGGCAATCTGTTCAAGACTTTTTTAACTAAGGGTATTGTGTGTGTCCACGACTCGTGAGTGCACGTGTGTCGGCAGCAAATATAGTCCATCAGTAATTGCTCCTAATAGCACCAACAGAAATCACACACTGCTGGGTCTCACACTGTACATTAACGTCTCTAAGGCAAAACGTATGGAGCGGTCTACACTAACTTGACACGGGCTAAGGCCAAGCTGAAGCGACCTATGAAGAGCTATGAAGGAGAGGATGACACAAGGTGACAAACCAGGTCTGGACACAATAGAGATATGGCCCGTCACAGTGACCGACGCAAGTCTTGCTCCAGGTCATCAGTCCGTAATTTACAGTCTTAGACATGAAATACACCGTAACAGGTAAACTCTACTTGTCTCTTTCCTCATCCGCCTCGACTCAAGGAACAGACGTGCTGATACAAAAAACCGTAAAATCCCACCTGGGTCCATTTTGTACACCTTTCTAATTTGTAAATTAGTGGCCCGCACATAGTTAAAACAGCTAGCATGTGGGCTCTATTTTTAGAAATTATATCAATTATATTTTGAGACTGCAGTGACAGTCTGCTGAGTCGCTTTTCAGCGGCAGGTCGGTAATTTCGAAACCACTTCAAAGAACGGCTGTTACCGCACTACCACAGTATCGTGAGACAGACTTAGGTAACGTGAGGTAAATAGACATTATATCAAACAGGATTCAGGACTAACCTTCATAGTGCTTAGCATTTCAAATCAATTATTTCAACACTCATTATTATTATTAGAGCTAGCGCTACACTTGTCTGTGGGGTTTTGAAGGAACAGGATGCATTTTTAGTAGAATGGAAAGCAATAGGAAGTTCGTCTGCGATATTTTGGTCACAGAGACCCAGAACTATTAAGTAAAAAGAGAATTACGAAATGTTTATATCTAGGTTTCGCAGTTTTGTAGAACTTAAAAACGCATTCAATGTAATTTGTGAAAATTTGCACTGTTGAATAACTGCGTATGATAAGGTACGTATAAAACACTTTTTAAAATCTAAATAGAAAGCAAAAACACCACACTTGGAGGATAACTTAGTAATTATAAAGGATTCAAAAAGGGCGCGTGTGTGTTTAAAAATAGTATAATTCGAGGTCTAAAAGGAAATAGGCGCAAAACTTTATAATTACGGGACAAAAAGAAATTACAAAACTATTATCAATTTAACATTTAAACGTTTCACTTTATAAGCTTCATCAGTATTATAGGGAAAAGTCCGATCTGTTGAAAAGATGTAGCGCTACTGACTTTGTCACGTTACTGTTCCTTAAATTGCCATAAGTTTAGATCTTGGAAAAGATATTGTGTTTATGTGGTATCCACAGATACAAGAACTTAATATTTCTTTGGAACCATATGCTGGAGGTGAGAACGTTTGCCCCGAACCATGTCGGAAAGTATTATAATACTGACGAAGCTTACAAAGTGAAACGTTTAAATGTTGAATTGATAATAGTTTAGCTTTATTTCTTTTTTGTCTCTTAATTATAAAGTCGTGTGCCTATTTCCTTTTAGACCTTGTATAACATCTTTTTAAGTAAGAAAGAAAAAAGCCAGAAAGGTATAAGGGCCAGATAATTTAATAAGTGCCGAATTTATAAAAGATTATGATGCTCCAAGGACACTTTGAAATTTAAAAGTATTTAATAAGAGGCGGGTTTGATTAGTACGCTAGACTTCCTAGTCTGCTCATCAAAGAGTTGGAGCACTAGTGGATTGTGTTAGTACGTTCATCCTGTGATTTGGTTGATCGAATATCAAGACAAAAATCGATAGTTTTTACAAAAGTGGAAACAAAATCACATCAAGCAATAATCTCGTCATGAAAGTAGAGTCAAAATAGCATATAACAGGTCACATGGTGCTGTTGGAGAAAACTGACTAAATTCATTATAGAAGTGGTATGTAAGAAAACATTGTAGTGTAAAACAAAGACATGGAACAAAACATTGAAGTGTAAAACAAAGACATGGAACAAAACATTGTAGTGTAAAACAAAGACATGGAACAAAACATTGTAGTGTAAAACAAAGACATGGAACAAAACATTGTAGTGTAAAACAAAGACATGGAACAAAACTTATTACAGTGTATACAATCGACATGGACAAATTTTTATCACAGCAGTATGGGGTATGGATATGAGATAATTCACCATATCAGTGGATACTTGAGACATGGAACAAAACTCATAGTAGTGTAGACTTGAGACATAAAAGAAAACAGCACCTTAGTGCACACTGCAGACATGGAACAAAACTCACCAAAGAAGTTTAGACTAGAAACAGCGGAAAAAAATTACCATAGAAGTTTAGACTAGAAATATGGGACAAAATTCACCATAGTTGTTTAGACTAGGAACATGGAACAAAACTCACCATATTAGTTTTTACAAGAGACATGGAACAAAACATCAAAGAAGCCAAGAAAATATAGATGTTGCAGAACTTTTATCATTAGAGAGTAGAGAGACATGAATAAAGGCTTAAGGCTATCGCAGGTGTGGAACAAAGCTTTAACAATAATGGAGAACGGAATAAGACTTCTCAAAATATTGGACACAGCATACATGGCACAAGAATCTTCATAATTTACAGACTTCTTTCATAGCATATGAATCAAAATCATAAAAATGATAATGGCCGTATTTATAACTGTGGCAACAAGGCACTAGTAACTGATTTTTAATAACAGAAGTGGAAACAACAGAGATGGAATTTGATTCTTATCATCTCATTGGAGTCAGAGAAGAGACACGTAATTTAATCAGTCCTGTTGTGCTTTTTGTAACGGTTATACATATTGGAACTGGTGATGACAAGGGTCACTCCTGCTGGACAGTGGACACAGCTTGAGTGACCATAACAATTTTGTGGTTGTGTTGCGCATGCATAACCGCCGCGTGTCCGTTTAGTCTAGTCCATCAAAGAATTCGATGTCTGGGGAACCGAATATTCTTCTTTCGTGTCTTTTGCTGTAGTTAAGTTTTCATTCATTCAACATATCTCTTTCTAATAAGAAAAAGAGAGGAGAGAGGGTGGTAGATGAAGACAAAAAACACGGAAATGTTGTAACGCCGTTGCATGGCAAGTACAGAACGTAGTTTGTTCTTTGGTAACTTTAGCGTCTCAAAGATTCTGATCTGTCAACACCGACTAGCCATCAAGAGAAATATCGAGCTGATCAGATGGAGACCTTGTTTTTATTTGCCAAACGCTCTTCTGTGTGAGCATTTTGGTGCCAAGAAAGCGGTAAGCGCACGGTGAGACAAGTGTTCAGATTTAAGTGAATTTTTTATCGATTGTGGTGGACAGGTCCTAGGTTCTTTAGTTGTCTGATATAGTTAGTCTATTTTAATATTTAAGTGCATATTAGAAAAGCCTCTTATGTGAGGCAATACCTGACAAGACAAGGCCCATATATTTAAGAAGAATAATATAGCCTATCTCCATTCATGCACTGGATTTATTTACTGAATTATAAAACATAATGGAGGTAAATCAGACCTCAAGAATTCTCGATATTTGATGTCTTACCTTTCCGACATGGTTCGGGGCAAACGTTCTCACCTCCAGCATATGGTTCCAAAGAAATATTAAGTTCTTGTATCTGTGGATACCACATAAACACAATATCTTTTCCAAGATCTAAACTAATGGCAATTTAAGGAACAGTAACGTGACAAAGTCAGTAGCACTACAGTTTTCCAATAGATCGGACTTTTCTCAGCTTATCTTGCTTCTGAAACACATATTCCATTATCTAGAAGAACTTTAAAGTGCCGACTACCGTTATCTTGAGAGGCTAAAATATAAGGATCTTAAAACTTAAGTGTAGCTACTGCGGTCAACTGCGATTGTGTGTCGCGTCAACTACACGGTGGCTCCTGGTATAGGCTGGAACTGTATCGGTGCAGTATATCATAGGCATTCAATATACAAAATGTTTAGATCTTTACTTTGGTGTCTTTCGTTGACTTGTATGAATTTGAGAAGAGAAAAGGTTCTTTGACTAAGCAAGTTGGCTCTGTCTCTCTGTCTCTCTCTGTCTCTGTCTCTCACTCTCTCTCTTTCTCTCTCTTACCCTCTCTCTCTGTCTCTCTCTATTTCTCTCTTTGTTTGCCTGTGTGTGTGTCTCTCTCTATCTTTCTCTCATTCTCT
>JAWDGP010005267.1:115000-270440 GCA_033675545.1 Elysia crispata
CACCTAGGCCCACAAAGCAAGCAGCCTTTGGGTGAAAATAGCAAAAGGCTGAGAGTGTAGAAGAAAAGGGTTGGAGTAAAGGTAAAGAGGCACGATAACCTTTAAAGTCTGACCTGAAGATAGTCAAATGTGCGGCGAATCATCTAAGGTTTAGATTGTTGGGATGTCAACAGCTGCATATGATCGACAACCCATGCTACCGAGGTATCATAAGCATGTAAATAGTAAAAGAATGTAAAAGAAGCGCGTGGTGCGTGGATAAAGAATGAAAGAACAGGGTTGTAGGCTACAGACTATATTGATTGGATAAGTAAGAGCAAAAAGAAAAAGAGTCCAGAAGAGTAAAAGACACCGAGAGCGAAGGAGAGGGTGAGAGACAGAAAGAGGGAAAGGTGGAGACCATTTCATGACATAATGGCAGTTAGAATGAGTCTATAAACAAACAAAGCGATTCTTTAAAGAATTTCAAAGAATTCAACGCAATTTGGAAAGAATGCAAAATGCAGCTAAATAAGTAAATTTAATTAAAATTCTATATGTCTCAGTACCAATGCGTCTTCTCCTTTAGCTATAGCCAACCATTAACCAAAAATAACGAAGCAGGTATCTGCTGAAAACTCCACACAATGCAGAGCGATGTTTTAAGCGAACGAAACAGTTTTCATTCTTGATCTCACACATCTACTCACACTTTGAAATTACAGACACGGTTCTCGGCTTCAGTGGGTCCCTTGGGCAATTAATAGTAGTGGTTTAATATTAATGTAAAAACATTTTCTCCAGCCCAAAATGAGCTAAAAGCAAACTATTTCCGTGTGCAGTGCAATCTTCGACTAAGGTGATAAAGGGTCAACTTAAAGGACTACCCATTACTTACTTAGAATTACTCTGTATTGTTGTTTTTGCTTTCTTTTGTCTATTGTCCCCGTAATAACTGTAAGATTGTTACTCTTCTAACTAGGTCGGGGGAGGTTAAGAGTGTTTTTGTATGTTTTCCTTTGTATTCTAACGGGAGTGCCGGCAGTAGAGCGGAGAAGGAGAACGGAAAGGAACAAAATCTGAAATATTCAGTAAAAATAGCATATGCGACAGAAGATCCACATGGTAAAAGGTCAAAAAGTCAGTGGAGCAAACATTTTTAGAAAGATGCGGGAGAATTTTTAAAGAGGGACAATAAAGGAGAGAGGGAAGAGGGAGTGTGTGTGTGTGTATGTGTGTGAAGTGAGGAGAGAGAGAAGATAGGGGGTAGGAGAGAAATAAAATGTGTATGTGTGTGAAGAGAGGATAAAAAGAAAGGAGAAAGAGAAGAGAGACTGAGACAGAGAGAGGAGAGAGAGACAGAGACAGAGGCAGAGAGAGAGGAGACAGAGAGACAGAGAGAGGAGAGAGAGAAGAGAGAGAGGAGAAAGAGGATAGAGAGAAAGGATTGAGAGAGAGGAGAGAGAAAGAGAGAGGAGAGAGAAAGAGAGAGAGGAGAGAGAGGAAGAGAGAGAAGAGAGAGAAAGAGAGAGAAGAGAGAGAAAGAGAGAGGGAGAGAAAGAGAGAGAGAGAGAACATGTGCTAACTAAAGCAGTTAGTGCGGAATAGAGCAGTAACACGATACGTATACGGTAGTGTCAGCTTATACAACCTGTGCCGTATGATACCCTCTAAACCGATGGAGATAAAGAAACACGGAGCCCAAAGCCTCTCTAACTTAAGGATTAATGCAAGTAAGAGTAAGGCTCGGATTATAGGGCAAGATAATTTTTATAAGTTTAGGTTGTAAATAAGAGTCAGGCTTTAATAAGATCCGAGTAATGCGTATCAACCACAAACTCTGTAACTTGAACTGGCGATGGGAGCTGTTACTTTGTTCTTCATGGTCCGTATTCCTTGTCGTTACTGGGATAGATTTCGCCATGCCTACTGCATCCTTTGCACTTCTCCAGCGAGCAGTATGTTAGGTTAAATATAGAGAGGCTGAGTTGTTACAGAGCCATTCTATAGAATGAGTAATGTCCTACAACAAGAAACTCTTTTTCTTTACCCATTGGGCAATTCTCTGCAATTATTTTTAGACACGAATTCGCGCACTTGAGATCCTCAAAATAAGCCTCAGTGGTTTTGAACGGTTTTTCTCAGTGGAGAACACAAAAAAAATGAGGACAAGCAGATGTCCCGACTGAGCAAAAACTTCAATTTTTCTGTCCTTTCGTTTCTTCTATTGCTAGGGTCGTCCGACATTATTAGTTTTGGTCAAAACAAACTTCCTTTCCACGACAACAACATAAAAAGGACTCCCAAATCAGCATTTTTTCCTGGCCTATATATAAAACTGTACAACGTATGTCGTTAATTTTCTACTAAGATTTAAGCCAACAAATTTTTCAAATTTCTCAATACATAAAAATGGAGAAACTAAAACAGTTTTAACTAAATTCCGACCTGAAATCGGCGCCTCCCCGCTATTGACTGAGACCGTAACACATCACTCAAACTACCATCTTTCATTATCACAATTTAAAAACGAATCACTAAAATGAAATGAGACATCCATAAACTTATTCAGTAATTGTATTTAAATACAATAGGCCTACTCTAAAATAAAAGATGCACCTGATGCCAAATCTTTCCATACATATATAGATTCTAGATCTAGTCTTAGATATCTAACTAGATCTAGTACGTCTGATTAAAACGCCCGAAGCAGGGACTATTGTATTATTGTGCCGTTTACTTAACACTACTAGTGCAGTAATTATTCAGTGAAGCCAGCCTAATCAAGGCCTAGCCTATTCGATGCAGTAGAGGCACGATATCGCAGATCTACATCTAGCCTATGACATATCACCCACCTAATTTTGAATAAATATATTGAAATTTTACAGTCAGTAGTAGTGGAGTGTAATTAACTGAAGTGCAGACAAACCCGCACGTTTTTAAAGCACATAGATCTAATAGTTTACCAATTGAATTGTATTGATATAATTTGACTCCTAACCCTTTGTTAACTTATGAGCCATGGAAAAGAAGTATACAGCTTTTACAGTAAGATATAGGAAAAGAAAATCTGTTCGGTATCTCGAAAAATTTTCGAAACAAGAAAAACTGAACAAAATAAAACCAGCAAGCACCAACACACACAAGCACACACACCCACAATGATCTCATTTCTTACTTATTTTCACCTTGTAGGCAGCAAAGCTTTAAAAAGAATATTGCAAATATTTTTTAAAAATGTGTAATTATTATGAAAATAAGTTATTATCAATTTGCAGGAAATTTTTCTAGACAACATTCCACCAGAACACCATTGTTTACAATATAAGATAAATAAAGTGTCCACCTTTTTTACCAAAACAGTTATGGCGGCACCGGAAAATTACGAAAATTAATATCCGGGACATCCCGAAAGGGCTATCGGTGTATCTGTCCGTTCCCTAATGTGTGGTGCAGACATTATCGCTTGGTGTACGAAGAAGGCTGATTTATGATGTAAATCTAGCCTACTTTCAATGAAAATTTGAAAAACTTTGATCAAGGGCAATGGTATTTTTTTCTTCAAGTGTATTCTCTGTCATAGAGCAGTTCACAAATCAAAGTTTTGACGTTCGTGAATTTTAGAAAAGCATAAAAGTGTTTTTTTCTACCAATGAAGAATGCAAAAAAAATATTCTAGATTTTCTTTGTCAATACTGTCATATTTTAAGTGTCATTATAACACCTTCAAGTGAGCACCTTTTTTTTTTAAATAGCGGATTAACTCAAAATGGCAATGAGCTATTTGTGTCTGGATTACCCTAAATACATTAAGATTTAATAAAGGCTGACAAGTAGCGATCTTTCCATAAGTTTTATCCCGGGGATTCAACGTCTGGGTTGTGTTTGGCTGTAAAACTCACAAGGTGAGCGCAGGGTTGAGTACTATCTGATCCATATGTTTTCATTTTAACCCGGAGAAGAAAAGGCCAGCAAAACCTAGCATGAGATACCATGTGATAGGATCCAATAAGTTCACAATCCTTGCGCATACCAAGTCTCTTGGTCTTTTTTTTCCTTTCTTCTTGTTTACCTTTAACTAGGTGGGGTCACATGAAGTAGAATCAGGGTCTAAAAGGAAATAGGAACACAACTTTATAACTACGGGACAAAAAAAGAAATAACACAACTTTAGATTCAACATACAAACGTTTCGCTTTAATAGCTTCGTCAGTAATGATACAAAATCGTGCTTTCCGTTCAACACGGATGTTGTGTGCCTATTTCCTTTTAGACCTTGTATTATACTGTTTACAGCCACACACGCGTCCTTTTCGATCCTTTATAATTACCAAGTTATCCTCCAAGTGTGGTGTTTTTGCTTTCTATTTGGAAGTCGAATTAGGTCATTCAACGCAGAGCACCAATAATGGTTGTTTATAAATAATAGTACGATAAGGGATTAAAAAAAAACAGAAAGGAAAACGCAAATCACATTCAAAATGTGAGAGCCACTTCGGTTTCATTTTTAGCACCAAGACTGAGAAAGTAAGTCGTGTATATAATTCAAGTATAAATGGTGTTAGATACAGAAAATATAATATTCAGTAAATAGCTAATATGTTGCTTTTTGTGCGATCATGCTTTTCATGTGAGTTCATGCTTTATGGCTCAATAAACAATCATAATATTTTTAATTGTTTTCCAAATTCAATTGATCTATCGGGGATGGAGAAGAGGAAAGAGTGAGAAAGACAAAAAAAAAAACAGGTAGGCAGACAAGGAAAGGTATAAGGTGGAAAGAGGAGAGCAGCCGTAGGAAATGAAGCATTGAATGATCCAGCCCAACCACTGATACGTAAAGAAAACTCAGAATCGTGAGTGTAGCAAAGTGAGTCTGGATTGTAAGGTTGGACTTGTCTTCATCCTCAACTGATGGGACTGGAGAAATGCGTGTTTGGGGGAAACTGGATTGAGTCAGCGTGATAAACTAACACTGGCGATGCTGGCAAAAGCAGTTCTCCTTCTGTCCTATCTGGACGGAGCATAATGTAAACAAGAACCTGGGATAATTTAGTTCAGCATATCATACATGTGAAATGTGACATCCTAGTTACGTTTATCACATACAAACACGTAGAGTAAACAAATTCTTAGCTTAGCGGGGCAGTTTAGCAAAACGATGAACGTGAAGCTACTTCCGTCATTATCGCCTAGAGAATTCTTGATGTTATTTCATGTTGGAGATCGGGCAAAGGATACAAAGCGACACACCGCCATGTCGAGGGGTGTTGAAATTATCAACTTATGAATTTCTCTTTCACTTAATCAAGACACCTTCTTCTGCTTTAAAAATATTATAAAGTTGTAATAAGGTGAGTTTCTTTTTTTTTTAAATCATGTGACGAAAATATGTCCTTTCGATGTATCTATTACGGAAGCCCTTTTTTTAACTTTAATATTCACATCATTTAAAATAGAAAAAAATCTTACTACGCACTTGATCGATACTGTAAGACCAACGTTACTACCGAATAAGTTAATGCATTTTTTTTTGAATTCGGAAAGGAAAGTCTTAGAAAAAAAAGAAAATAAAAGACTGCTCCTTTCGTTTTCGTGTTAACTTTTTTTTTTTTTTTTTTTTTTGGCAGTTCTTCGTTAGAAGGTCATTATGCCTCATGTTTATTCAACTAATGATTGCATTCCAATCTATTGTTACAAGTCCAAAGAAAAAAAAAACAGGTTTATTTTTTCCATGGTATTTAAACACTTAATTTAGTGATAATTCTGAAGAAAAAAATGTTCTGAGTCTAAATTTGTTGTGCGCATACTTTTAAATTTAACTTACATAAACAAATTAAGACATGTCAATTTTTTAATAGCCAAATTTGATAAACCAAACGCTTTCTAACAATAGCATTAATGAATAAACACTAGAACTAGCAGTTTTTAATTTGTGTGTGTGCGTGCTTTAGTTTAATCTATTAATGTGTAGTTTTGAAATGTTTCAGTTTAGGGACCAAGAGCAGTGCAGTTTCTAATCACAATAAGACATGTACCTTAAACATATTAAAACACTATGATCTCATGATTAAAACTATCCTTAGATCCAAATCCATATTTCCTTTTGCAACATTTGTGGTTCTATACATTTTAATTAGAACTGTCTAATTAATAAATGTTAAAGAATTAGATATGGTATGAAGAAGTGAATATGGAAACCCTATCGCTCTGTTAGGAAGTAGGGAGAAAGCGTATCAGAGTAGAAAGAAAGTAAGTTCTGTCTTGAGAGGTACATGTATTTTTTTTGTGGCTTTTAGACTGAAAGAAATAATAATATACATGTTATTCTTAAGTGGGAGATCCGTCATCAGGTTGATCAGGTTGATCAATTGACATATGAAGTTTGGCAAAATGGCAGCTTTGGGATTGATATGCTGGCATACAGGTTGTTTCAAATAAGATCTTGAAATAACCTGTCTCTTAGTATCATATAGAACACATAGTTGTCTCAAGAGGGAATAGACATAAAGACGGAGAATTTTACCAGAACCTTGAGAAGGAGTTTCACACATCACATCTATGGTATATAGCTTAAGTTAGAGTTAGCAAATCAGGCCTTAAGACCTCTACATACATAGCGGATACCGTATGATAGTGCTACTCTGCTCCTCATATAATGACCAGATACCGCCACGGGTTATCAAGGTAATGAAGAACCAGCTCCCCCACCCCCAAGAGTTTCAAACGTGGAGAGAGCGGTTATCTTAGGACATATCAGAGATTCCTGCTGATTTTCTTTTCTGAAAAAAATTCTTGTATCATTTATAAATTTATAAATATATTTTTATTACTCTTTGTTATCTCTGTGTTTGCCTGGATACATCTTCCTTTCCATCTTTTGTCCTCTCTCTCTATCTGTCGCCATCCATCTTTCTATATTGATCTATTTATCTATTTATTCTTCTATCACTCAATCTAATTATCTTTCTTTTTTTTTATTTTGGCCTGTTTCTCTAATTCTCGTTCTCTAGGTAGCTGTATATCTCTATCTCACTCGATATCTCAATTGTTCCTTAATTTCCACCTGCAATCAGCGTTACTGGTAGTAACTAGTATTAGTAGCAGTAGCAGCAGCAGCAGCAGTAGTAGTAGTAGTGGTGGTGGTGGTGGTGGTGGTGGTAGTAGTAGTAGTAGTAGTAGTAGTAGTAGTAGTAGTAGTAGTAGCAGCAGCAGCAGCAGCAGTAGTAGTAGTAGTAGTAGTAGTAGTAGTAGTAGTAGTAGTAGTAGTAGTAGTAGTAGTAGTAGTAGTAGTAGTAGTAGTAGTAGTAGTAGTAGTAGTAGTAGTAGTAGTAGCAGTAGTAGTAGTAGTAGTAGTAGTAGTAGTAGTAGTAGTAGTAGTAGTAGTAGTAGTAGTAGTAGTAGTAGCAGCAGCAGCAGCAGCAGAAATAGTAGTAGTAATAGTAGAAGTAGTAGTAGTAGTAGTAGTAGTAGTAGTAGTAGTAGTAGTAGTAGTAGTAGTAGTAGTAGTAGTAGTAGTAGTAGTAGTAGTAGTAGTAGTAGTAGTAGTAGATATTGTAGTTGTAGTAGTTGTAAAAGAAATAATAATAATAATAATAATAATAATAATAATAATAATAATAATAATAATAATAATAATAGTAGTAGTAGTAGTAGTAGTAGTAGTAGTAGTAGTAGTAGTAGTAGTAGTAGTAGTAGTAGTAGTAGTAGTAGTAGTAGTAGTAGTAGTAGTAATAGTAGTAGTAGTAGTAGTAGTAGTAGTAGTAGTAGTAGTAGTAGTAGTAGTAGTAGTAATAGTCGTAGTAGTCGTAATAGTAGTAGTAGTAGTAGTAGTAGTAGTAGTAGTAGTAGTAGTAGTAGTAGTAGTAGTAGTAGTAGCAGTAGTAGTAATAATAATGTAGATCTGGTTCTAACCGTGTTGACAACTTACCTAGTTCTCAAAGCCTGTCCTCACTTTGCCTGAATCCAGATGCAATGCTAGGTCTTACTTTCGAGTGTCGTTTCTAGAAAACCAGTGGCGGCCTTCAGCGTCCTGATCATCTGAGAGAAACGCGTTTATATTTTTACAAGTCCTCTCGCTATCTCCTCCCGAGACCAGGTTGGAGTTAGATTAAGACTGCTTGATCTAGATTTCGGACGATGTTTGGTGTTAGTAAATCCTGGTTTTATCTAGGTTAACTTCGTGAACGTAAAGGAATCAGAAAAAATCATTCCCATCTAACACCCCCCTTCTTTCCTCCTCTTCTTTTTCCCTGATGAGAGAATTTACAGATATCGCGCTGGCATTTTTTTTTATTTTTTTTGCCTCACATCATTTAGATTTTCCGCATCGTTGACAACCGTTACTTTCAAAAATCCTTTGGCCAAATCATCTCGCACATGTGCTTCCCTGCCATCTTCAGTTCTGTCACTGGTGAGTCCAGTATTCTCGTAGTATTCCTCTTTCTGTTTTCCCGTATGAGGTTGATCTGAGGCATTCCTCTTCCAGCTTTCGTATCTTTCTATCATAAGGTCGAAATACTTTTTCTATAACTTTTTTACCTTTGAATAAAAGATTTTTTGTCATTTTTGTTTGATTTTTTTGGTGATTTTCTTTTTTACACATCCGTGGTTATCTTTTGGGAATAGCGATGTTCTTGTAGTTCTCAGTTAATTAAAGTTTTGCCGTTGCCATTGCATGTCTTCTTATTTCATTCGTGTAGCTGCTGTTTTGTTCGAATCTGGTTGCTAGATATTTCAGATCTTCTAAGTTTACCATGATATGCCAATTTTTTTTTTTTTTTTTTGACTTTTGTCGATGTTTAGAATTTGTGTTCACTGTTCCGATCCGTCTTACTGCCAGGATCATGGCCAAACATCGTGTTTCGTTAAGGGGCTTGTGTCTAAAATCTCTCATTTCTCCTCCTTGCATTTTGGGTCTCTTATTAAAAAAAAGAATATGTATGTGGAATCTGCTATGACTCTCTCTCTCTCTCTCTCTCTCTCTCTCTCTCTCTCTCTCTCTCTCTCTCTCTCTCTCTCTCTCTCTATCTCTCTCTCTCTCTCGGTATAGTTTCAGTAAAAGTGAGGCGAGAGAACATAGTCTTGTCAATGCGTTGAATGTCTTTCAATGTAGATGTAAAAATTTGATTTGTTTGGGATTTTTTCTACACGACATCAATTAATGACTCACTGTGGACTCCAGCTAGAATAAAAACATTATGAGAAATTTTCCTAGGTTATTCTTCTTTATTAAAATAAAGAATAAGTCTTACCGATAAGTGATATGTTAGCAAACGCTGTATCTGGTGATGAATGCATAATGACACATTTAAACTTCTCACTCGATATCGTAATGAAGTCGTGAAAGTGATAGCTGCTCTTCCGTAGATTTTTTTAGATTCGACAGTAGCTGAAAAATATTGTTGCAAATTAATATTAGATGAACAAATCGTGGCACTACAAGGATACCTATTTCTGTTGGCGCAAAATATCTTGTCACCCTACATACATATTCCATTACAAGATTATTGACATGAAGGGTAGGGCCCTCAGTTCGCGACAGGTGCGTTCGACCGTCTTGTGATAGCCAGGCTATATCAAGAAATGATGACATCAACACACTCAATCACTCCTTACAGTAATCAGGAAGTACACAAAATGTATGTGTGTATAGACAGATAGATATAGATAGAGTATATATATATATATGCATATGTAATGATATTTTTGAGTGTGTATATATGTGTGTGTGTGTGTCACAGGATTGCTTTAGAGGCAACATGCATGTCACAAGATAATTAAAGACAAACAGTATACATGATACGGAATAGCCAAACAGACAATACATAATTAAGTGAAAAGATAGCTTGAGAGGCAGCATTAACCATTTAATTAGAAGGGAACCCAAAGTATCTTTATACAATTGAACATGTACAGTGTTCGTTAGTTTTGACAGATCTCTGTTCTTCATTTCTCTATTGACATTAAAGATAAGAAATAAAATCATCGTATATTGATGTTTGATTTGGCGCTGTCTTCTTTTTCCCGCATGTCAGAGTCTGGTCTTGGAACAAATAAGCTTTGACAACAAAAGTGTGAAGAAAAATTACCACATGAGTAATTGTTATGTCAAAATATACACTACTGCATGACTTTCTTGGCCTCTATTAAGATGATGAGTTGGAATATTTACAAGCAAATATAACTCTATATTAGATGACTTTAAAAATTTTTGTTTGTTTGGTAAAGGTCGCCCACAAAAAGATGATATCAGTTTTTTTTTGCAGATCAAATTTAAGCCCCCGTCACGCAAGGCGGAAGTGAAAAAATAGTGTTGAAAGTCGAATCCACAAAAAGTTCTCTGCGTATATGAGGGCGGATGCTTTAACTCCACAGCTACGGGCATCCCTGAAAAGAAAATTAATTAACTAAAATGCACTTGCAATTGGTCGCACAAACTTAATTTAAGAAAATATTATAGAGCAACTTAATTTGAAAAAAAAAATTACTTATTACGAATTTCGAAAAAAATTCCGAAACCCGGATGACGAGATGCTTATAGACATTGGTCAAAAACAATATAAGAGTGCATAAAACAGTATGTCAAGAGATGAGTGGACATGCCACCTTTAGATACACATGATAGATCAATAAGTGTCCCAACTAATTTGTGCCTACTGCACAAAATATATTTCTTCAAATGTATTTGAGTTATTCAGTTTAATAACAATTCTACGTTTTTATCATCACCTTGAATATGTGCATGTGTCTTAGATATGCTTGGACCTGCAACTCTACTCATTTTTATAGGATGAAAATGTTGACTAATTAGAGAAACGTAGAAACCTTGACGTAACTAAAAAGAACTTTAGGGAGTAAACTATAGGAATTAACAGTTCGATAAAACAATCAGCAATAATTATTATACTGGTTTACCTTTCGGCTTGTTCTTTGTGTTTGGCCCACACTGTTAAATATTTTGCACTATGTCATATATATATATGAAGATAAGTTGGAATAATTGATAAGAGTGCTCAACTGTGGGAGCATTTCATAGATATAGAAGATTTTACCTTAAATTCTCTGCATACTACACTTGTGTTTCAAGCGGAGGACAAAGGTGTCGTCTGTCCTCCGCTCTCTTCGGGTAGGACTGAGGTGTGTTCGGTTGCCGTTCCGACCTTGTGTTGTTGTTTTGTTTCGTTTCCGGGCCACTGGTAGTTTTGTAGTAAATGTTTCTTTCTGTGGGGGGCACGATGAAAATATTTCCCTTCTTTTGTTGAGGCTTGGTTTTGTTTTTAGAATGAAAATAGGGAAATTCATTCTAAAAACAAAACCAAGCCTCTGGAAGTAGCTTAGTTGTAGTTTGCAGCATTCGTTTATTTCGTCTTGTCAGAGTTTTAAAATAATACATGGGGAAGTTGATATGGTTAGACCAGTTTTAGCCTCTAATTCCTGTAGTGCTCTGTTCCTACTACTACAAAGGGGCTTTGTATTATTTTGTATTACTTGCCACTTAAAGTGTTGCTGCCCCTGAATATTCCTGGCATATAAGGGCAGCAGGCAAGGCTCTAAGCCACAGGGCCATTCTCATCTGCAAAAATAGATGATTTAGGAAAAGTGGCCTTCATGCTGGTCAAATAGACAAAGAAATTGAATCGTCGAGAACGAAGAAGTGAATATTTTTACAGATCATAAACAAGTTATTCTCTAAAGGATCTTGTCTGGTAACAGAATTTTACTTTGTAAATGTACTTGACCTCTAAAAAAGTTATAATTATTGTCTTCTTGGTTGGTTTATATATTACTCTACACAGCGCTTGTGGTCTGCTGTGACCCTGAACATGTTCCCATGATCGTTGTGCTAGTCGGGGAGGAATGTTGCTTTTGGTGAGCTTTCTGCTGTGTCCTTTTACTCCATATGGGCGTCTATAATTTGCAATTAAAGAGTATTGATATTTTTTTTTTGAAGATTTGCTGCATATTCCCTTCTAAAGAGATACCAGTAAGTGGTTTATGAGTTTGGCCTTTTGATTATTTGGGATGGTAGCCGACCTTTCACTTTTAGGACCTTTATAACAAAAAAAGAAATATATATATATATATATATATATATATATATATATATATATATATATATATATTGTTTTTTGGTTGTTGTTTTTTTTTTTTTTTTGTTTCTTTGTTTTTGCTTTTTTGGGGGTTTTTTGCAGGTTTTCTGTCGGGTTTATATGGGTGGGTTATTTTTTTTATAATTGATAGCTTTAGTACGGTCATTATCGCTATATTGAACAATTTTTGTTAAATAATTAGGCTCTGGAGCATGCAGTATTTTTACTAATTAAAAGCAAATAAAGTGAAACGAATTATCTTCGTCAGTGCCTTTTACTTAGTTGTACAGGTTTCTTCTTATTCCTAACTTTTAAACTTTTGAAAGTAATCCAATCTTCGATGATGTGTCATATAAAGCTTTTATTTTTCTAAATCAGAGAGCACAGTAGTTACTGTTTATTTTTGACATCTTAAATGTACATACTTCAGTGCCAAGTTTTTTAGAATAACAAAAAAAAATCAACCACAACAGCAATACCAACGACAAAAAAGTAAACCAAAATAATATAAAACAGAGATCAAGACGGAAATAAACAAGAGAGTAAAGAAGACATTTAGAGTATAAGACACAGAGTTGTAAGAGGCACAATGATAGAGAGACAGAGAGACAAAGAGAGAAAAGACAATTTGGAAATATAGGAAAGGCACCTTAGCACATAAAACTGAATATCAAATTGATCCTTTTTTTTTTATCAATTTTTTAAACCTTGTCAAACCTTATAACTATCCAAAAAACCGTTTTATTTTAGTTAACCAAGGTTAACCATACGTTAATAAGCTGTTGTTTTGTTTTGTTTTTTGTTTTGTTTGTTTTTGTTTTGTTGTGTTTGTTCAGAGTGATGATCAACATTTTGATGTAATTTTTTTAAATTTCCAAGCCTTGTATGAATATAGGACTGAATCTATTTTCAAATATAACGATTCTAAAAGAAGACTAAAACATCTTCAGCCTTGAATTCTGTAAATATACATCGCTTATCTCTTGGAGAAACGTATGCCCAAAAAGTTAAATACTGAAGAAAGAAGAGAGAGAGAGAGAGAGAGAGAGAGAGAGAGAGAGACAGACAGACAGACAGACAGACAGACAGACAGACAGACAGACAGACAGACAGACAGAGATGGAGATGGCGGAAGAGAACGAAAAACACAAATTGAAAGATAGTGAGAGTGTCCTATTGCTTTTTTTTTTACACGTACCGGGTATCTCGCGTAATTTTTTAGTAAATGATCTCACAAAATCTATTAAGATACATGGGTTCATTCAAAGGTAACACTTTTTTCGGGGCTTTTATACAGAACGAAACACGTAAACATGTACACCGGCACGTTTTTAGATACACTGTCCTATTCCCTGGTATATCACTATTCTAGTAGTTTATATTCTCCGTATCTTCATCTCTGAGAAGGAGACAGAGTCACGACCAGAGAATCCTGACCATCTCGCTGCTTTAACGCTTCCGACTGTGCTCCACTTTCCGTTCAGGTTAGAGTGATGGCCACTGTACCACCAAGCTCCTGAATATGCAACCGCTCGGTTGTCTGGCAAACCGTCATTATCTCTATCATAAGTAGAGAAAGGCTTCCCATTGTGATAGCTAAGAGAATCACCGGCTGTTCCGTCATACGTCCCCAGTCTGAGCGCATAGTTGTCATTTTCACCATCAAGAGAGAAGGAGCTGTAGTGGGCGAAGCTAGATTTCCCTTTGTACTTGAGGTCAACACGAAGTTCATATCTGCCACTGCTAGTGAGGGCGTGGATTTTCTCGTTGCCCCACCAGAAGTCACCATCCAAACTGCCGAATCCCTCTCTATATTCAGCCCAATTACGGTAAAAATCAACGCCACCCGAAACACGACGCTGGATGACAATCCAACCTCCACCTGCTGTGACAGAATCACAGAGGTAAGGGGCATCTAGCTCGCTACTTTCATTGGGTTGAATCACATGATACGGGAAAGCTGTGCCAAGCAACGAAGGAAACATTCCTTTCTTGCATTCTTTGGGGCTCAGAATGTCAAATACTACAGGTTTTAGACTGTTCCACATCGTCGAGTTGGTGTCAGATATCAGCTCGCGAACAGCTGAGAGCGTCTCCGAGGAACTGTTTTGCACGCCTGACTTCAGATGATCAAAATCCATGTGTAAATTGTTTTGCAACACTGAAAAGTCATCCTGAAACTGATGGCTAAGCTCTAAGCTGGAGTTTATGAGCTTATCATTTGCCGACATCAGGGTGTTGAAACTCAGTTGATTTCTTTGTTCCAGTGTGAGAATGGCATTCATATGACCCTGAATTGTGGTTTCTATATTACTCGTCAAGTTTGAGAAAATTAAACCATTCTGTCTGAGAGCCCTCTCATTGTCATGTTTTATCTGTTCTTTGTAACTTTTCATGCTATTTGTAATCTTATCTAATATTTGTGCGTTTGCATATCCGTCATCTTCGATATCAGGTAGCTTCATTTCCAGTTGGCACAGCTTGTCAACAACTCTGGTCTCTATTTTATCTTCTAAACGATTCTGATTAACATCGTTATGTGATTCTAGCTCTGCAAATTTGCGATCAAACTTGTCAGTTAATTCTTTACGTACAGCGTCAATCTTGCCATCCAAACGCGATTCCAAAGCCCCAAGCTTCCCGTCCAAACGCGATTCCAAAGCACCAAGCTTGTCTTCCAGAGATGACCCTATGTAGCTCATGTGTTGCTGCAGTAAGACCAGTTCTTGTGACAACGCTCCTGGCGCCATCACCATACCATCTGCCTGATTCTTATGTGTTTTCGACTCTTGATGTAAACGATTGGTGTGTACAAATTCATTTCCTTGACCGTCGGAAGTTTTAACCTCACAAAGGTAAAGGGCTTGGCAGTCTATCTCTTTGACCAGTTCCAGCCGCAGTGCAGCTCGCTCGGCCTCAAGAACACCATCAACCTTGACCCCGTCAGATACTCGAGTTATTCTTGGCCGATGTACATTCAATTCTGCAATCATACGTCTGCTGAGAACGTCAGTGAGCTTGATTTGAGGTGTTTGAAAAATCCTCATACTAGAAATACTTCTGTGTTGTGATGTGCTTCTTGTAATATTAGTGGTATCGGGTGTGAAGCTTTCCTCACATGTCAGGACACCACAAACAGAACGGTGTCCAGCAGACGTTGGTGCATTGAGGTCCAGACTCATCTCAAGTCCTGTTTGTATAGAGAAAAGTAAATTTAAAACTTATGTTTGGATATCACATTGAGGAGAATGCACTAGAAAGCTTTGAGAACAACAAACAGCACTATTATTTAGTGCCTCTCTTTTATGACTTATGTTTCTTTACTTTGGTGAAGTATTACAAATGTAAATTTATGTTTAGTTCAAATCTGTCTAACAAACAGAGCTTATTGTGAATTACCCAAGTTCCGATACAGTTTTCGTTTTGGTTTTGAGAGGATGGAGCTACTCCGATATTAACAGGCGTGGGGCATTCTTTAACAGGAAGAATATTTTGCCTTGAGCTCTTGTTGTTTTCTTTCGTCCCTTGTTTTTGTTTTGTTTGTTTGTTGTTTGTTTATTTTTTTATTCTTTGGGGGGTTGTTTTTGTTTTGTTTTGTTTCTTTGTTTGGGTTGGTTTTTGTTTTTTTTTTGTTTATTTGATAATTTTATTTCTTTCGCTTTTTTATTTAATTAACGATTTGTTAAATGTTAAGTCTTGCAATGAAAGTGAAATATCTGATAATCGGAATTAAAGTAAATATAAAGCAGTGTACAAGGAATTGATAAAAGAGAACATTTGAAGAGGTTTCTTTTTCCAATACAGATTTCAAGATTATCTTAACTTACTTATGTGGAGGTTGTCCTGTAAGTTTTAATCTTGGTTTTTAGAACTTGTAGAACTTAAACTAACAAACTGAGAGTTAAAAAAAACATTTTCCTGAGTGTGTTTTGTTTCTTTTTGAACCTACAAAATACAAAACGTTAGGAAGAGACAAGAGCTTAATATTTTGAGAAAATCACTGTTGTAAAAAAGACATACTTCAATCCATCTACAGCTATCTCTTGATTTCAAAAGAGTTCTTATATATTTAACCGTAATTCTAGAACCATATACTTTACAAACAAACACTGATTGGTCTTTCTGAGGAACAAACCTAGGCCTTAAGTAGGTCTAACTAGGTCTGAATCGAACATTGAGCCCAAAAAATAAGATGTGAATGAAAAGGGTGGTGGAAACATCGCGATTTGGAGATATATTTTGAATTGCAAATTTTCCTTTCTTTTTTTTTTATTTCTTTTTAATTTCATTTCTTTTCTTCTCATCGATACTCAAATGTTTTTTTAAGCGATTCGTATTTTAAACCTAGAGGATATCTCTGCACGGGAGCTAAAAGTTACGAATAAACGTTTCAATTTATTTTTTTCCAGTTGGAATACATTTAATACAAAGTATCCCTCACTATGTGTTTTAGTGTGAAGTAGAATCTTAAGTGTATGTGGACTTGTGGTGAAAACAAAATGATCGGCTTTACGTTTTAAGAAAATCTTATGGAAATAGTCTTACTTTAGTTAAGAATATATTTCGACATTTCCAAGTTGGAAAAAGCACTTCCACCAGTAGTAATCAATCAACGATGAATGGTGACAGTTGTTGCTCCTTTAAATTAATATAACATTAATTTTAAAAAAGGTATCCGAAAAATGGACCGTAAAAGTAGAGCAAAAGGACTCAACACATCTTTTAATTCAATATGCATGTAATTCCTAAAAACATTGAGTACAACAAATTCAAAGTTTTTAATATTTCGAACTAGCACACGAAAAGCCTATAGTTTGTGTTTGCTTAAGAAAAACAGTATTGATTTTTGTGGCTTTTTTCTATCAAATACCAAAAAAAACTCATAATGTATGACTGCATGATGAAAAGGAAAGCTATAGCACTTATTTATGCCTGGTAGATAACCCCATTACGTATAAGGCACAAATAAAAGATATGTAAGTTGATCTGTCAACTTCATAAATTCCAGAAACATATCCGAAATTCATTCGTAAAGAAAAAAAAATAACGGATTAAAACTTAGGCAAATATTATTCACGCTTTCCTTACCTCCTATTTCTGATAAAATATTGAAGCTGCAGATTACAGTCAAAAGCAACTTCATGGTGACGTGAAAGAAAGTCTGCAACTGTAGTAAGCCGCTTGCTATTAATGTATAGCTATCATTTACCAATAAAAACCTCAAGAATATAAGTCGAAAGTGAATTCGACTTCTATGAACTCGTCTCTTCTAGGTCGTTCAGGACATGTCAAGTATTAATGCTCACATCAGGACTGTCGATGTCTTAAATAACCAAATCGTTTGTCTTTTGAAAACAACGAGGAAGAAAACAGAGAGGGATGAAGAGAGAGAGAGAGAGAGAGACAGAGGGAGAGAAATAGAGAGGTGGGGGGAGAAGAGGTCAACATAATGTGGACTTAGGGGGCGTAACCGCACTGAAATTCAGCACCTCTTAAGCTGATAAAAGAATATGCGCAGCACAAATATCAATGCACCAATAATATCAAGTTAGGAAACCAATATGTTCTTTTTACGTTAGCTATGACGTATTTTGTTTATGATGTACATTGTCTAACATTGTTATCTTTGTTATCAGAGAAGCAGCTATTTAGAAACACATCCATCACGTAGTCACGACATGTGCCTCAAATGTCACTTTGGCGCAAGTCTTATCGGCAGAGAACTATACCGACTCAAGAACAACGTTATTCAGCTCAGGTTTGAGACAAAACAATGATAAACAGGTCTTGCTGAATTGTTTTAGTTTCTTTTTGTTTGTCTGTTTTTGTTTATTCTATTTTATTTTTGTAACAATTATATCCCGCAAAGACAACTATAGACCACAAAGACAAGACTTTTCATCTAATAATTAGATATCAAAACGTGAACAGACTTCGTACGATCAACTTGAATATCAGAAAATGTGATACATCGAAAGGATATGAAGCCATTGAAGACAATGAAGAGTATTTTGAGATCAAATAAAAGATAGCTACCTCCTCTATCTCTTAGAAGTTTCAACACATCTTATCCAAAAATCTGGTTCGTTATTTCAGTGCCAGTTATCAGTCTCCTTATTCTTTGAGTGTCCTTCTTTCTCCTGAGGATGTAACAAGTGAGTTAATTGGTACGAGTTAGTTTTGGAACAAAGACCAATGTATGATTGCATTTTTCACTTTACGCTAGAGGAGATATTAGCTCAAGCTGTTTAAGAAAAGTTCCCGGCAGAACTGTTTTGTCGCTTGTTTGTTTTTTCGAGAGTAAACTATTCCTTGAGATACTTTCTTTTCCCTTTCAAAAAAATGTAACTGAGCCATAAAATGTATCAGGAAAATGCCATAGCGGAATTTTAAACCGTGACTTGCCTCTATAAAACCCACTATGCTTTGGATACCTCACTAGGCCACACTGTTTTCTAAGGAGTAAAGGAAAGATGTATCGAATTGAATCTCGAAAAAACGTAATGAAAGACCAATAATCTTTACTTCAAAGAAACATTCGACTAATATATATATACACGTATTCCATCAAATATGTTTAGCAGTATCTGTTGTAAAGTTCTTTCAAAGTGTTAGAATAAAGTTGTCTGATCTTCAACTTACAAAGTAACCGAGTAGAGGTTAAAAAGGGCTTTACATGGGGAAAAAATAAAGAGTACCGCGTTCCTTTGAATTTTTCATGATTCAGAGAAAAAAAAAGATAGTAACCAACGTAGATGGTCCCTGTTTGGGAACAAAAAACAAGTAATAAAGATACTGCGCTTACAATCGATCAATATTTGTTTATTCTAAGGACCTTGTTTCCATTTTCTCTATATTACCGATACGTTTACAGTTTGCTTTTTATTTATAAGTCATTTGGTATTTAACTTGAATTACTTTTCCACAAAGTACAAATTTTGTGATGTAGACTGATTAATGACTTAAAAATGCGTATCCATTTCTTGGATAAGGCCTCAATGTTGGTGAGTAAAAATCCTATTTGGAGGCACTTGTCGTTTAAGAGAAGATAGTAAGTAAGAAGAGCAATTTTTTCAAAGTAATATAAGAATTTAATTGTCATCACTTTCTTCTTTAATGCTGAATTGTTCTATAGACTGTTTCCGATAAATAGATACACGAGCGAACATCTGTGCCAAAAATGGAACAAAACGGAGCTGCCCGATATAAAGCTTTAAATCTCCTCCTCCTTTCCCCCCCCAGGAAAAAAATCAACTTTTAATTTTCCACTAAAAACATAACCCCCATTCCTGTTCGTGTTTTTCTTGAGATTCCAGCGGTTATTGTTTAATCTCATGTTTTATGATTTTTATTTTTATTATTTTCCAGATTTAGCAACCAAAAGGCAGAAAACAGTTCTACACGTGTACATGATAGAAGCTGCATAGACTGAAACGGAAAGTTTACCTTCGGATTTTCTCCCTGAAGAGTTTTGGCTTCTTTATTTTTTGTTTAGCAAAAAGAAAAGTAACTGGTTCTAATGTTATCCTTATTAAAAGACAAAGGAACCAGTGCAGATTTACAGATTAAGTGAGACGTTTTGATGTCTAAAAAAAGTAAAAATCTATTACTCCATATTAAGAATTATATAATATAAAATTTTTATGAAAAAAAATTCTTTCACAAGAATAGCTATAGGTGCCACATTATTAAATGATTATATTTATTCAGAAATGTATAATGGTGACTATTTGTCTTATACTTAAATGCAAATTCCTAAAGACTTAAGATTTTAAACGTAAATCTAAAGAAGTATTAACTTTTCAGCATAGAAAGAAAGAAGAAGGCGTTAAAGCTTTTCTATTCATTTGTATTTTGAAATTTTTCTTTCCTTGTCTTTTATCTTCATTTTAGAAACGATATACACAGATAAGATTAGGTCATGCACTTTCAAAACCAAAACTAATAGTTAAAAAGTTGCACATAGAATTCCATGTAATTAAGTATTAATTAACATTAGTCATTTATCATATAGTTATTTTATCCAAAAGACTAAATGACTTATCAAACGCAGAGAGAAATAGCAGAATATGCTACCTAAACATGAGTACACTCTCACGCTACAACTTATAATACTACACGTATAACTACTGCAACAATTGCTTCAAAAACTTCAACTACTACTACCACTACCAGCACTACTATTACTATTATTACTACTACTACTACTACTACTACTACTACTACTACTACTACTACTACTACTACTACTACTACTACTACTACTACTACTACTACTACTATTACTACAACTACTACAACTACTAGATCTGGAGGAGGCAAACCACTGGGTTAATATAAGTAAGAATTATAAGAGCTAGAATTTTAGGTAGTGCTCAGCAGAGGTTAGGTGAAAATATCTGAAAATGCTTGAATTGATGGGATTATTAGAACCATCGATTTATAGATGCTTCGGCACCCAGGGTCATGCTCAAAGCTGTACTAACGAGCAGACTATATAATGTATCCTTGAAAAATTTCTACTGAAGAACCAAGCATCTCCAACTTATCAGACTAAGATTTGAAATGAAGAAATGAATTTAAACAGAAGTCTAAACTTGAGGGAAAAGGCGCGAGGGGGGTGTTAGAAGCCAAAGCAGTTTGTGTTACCCCACGAAACATAGATAGAGAAGGTGTATATTTTCAATAAAACCTGTAAGTCTGTGATAACTAAAAGGAACGGGAAACAGAACTAGATAATTTAGAACAAAAAAGTACAAAGGATCAGCCGTTAGATGCAAAGTAGGTTCGGAAGGAGAGGAAGTCCCTACGCGGAACCTCATGATGAGAGAACTACATGAACAGCAGAACAGAATAAAGACTGAAATTCTTAGAAAAGATGGAGCCATCAGGAAGGGTAAGAAATAAAGAAGAAATGTGAGAACTTCTATAGAGACCAATACACAGAAGAAGAGGATTTGGGCGAAGAGAAACAGACGAAGTGTAGAGAGCAAAGCAAACTAATCAGCAGCGACAAAAAGACTGTGGAGAATTCATTTACAACAACAGAAATCAAGAAAGCAGTAGCAAATCTATACAAGAGAGACGGGCGCACCAGTCATTTCTATATTATCTTTGAAGGAAAAATCACATGAAAAGTTGCGGACAAAGCTACTGAAAGGGGCAATCTGCTCATAGGAATGAAAAAAATCGTACAGAATCTTTTTACCGAAAGACCTGGGGAACAAAAAAAAGGATAGCAAAATACACACCAATATCCTTATTATCTCAGACTACAATGAGATCAGTAAAGTAATAACAGCAAGGTCTCATATGCACATGCATAAAACCAGCAATGAGAGCTTAAGGGTAACAAAATACAAAATGACCTTTATAATATAAGAGTGGATATCACTTATGGCAAGGTGAAAAATTTATCTTCAAGCTAGGATTCTCAGCCCAGACTAAGAAAAAGCCTTAGATCAATTTCTTCCTGCACAAACCGCTGGAAGGCGTGGAAGCCAACAGTCTTTGGAATCACATTAAAAATGGATTCTTATGATATGATATCTCCCCCAGTCCAGCTTTAGATTGGTAAGGACCAGCAAGATATATTAAGTTCACCACATCAGTGAGACAAGTGTGTAGCCTGTCCGCACATCTTTGCACACCTTTTCAAAGTACTAGAAAGACTAGAAAGCTTTCGTGATGACACAATGTTGCTGATAAAGGTCAACGGTATGTTCTTGGATTATCAGGAAATTTAAAGATTTTAGGAAGCAGAGCCTAAACCAATATTTATAAGACCAGAATCGTAAAAATAGGAACCAAGAAAGCTCAAGGCTAACGGAAAAAACGGAAAAGTATGAAAATCTACAGGCTTAGCTTCACGCATGAATCTTAATACTGCCAAACATCAAGAGATTCCTGGAAAAACCTAAAGAGCAAGTGTAAAGATTGTTTAAATGCTTACGCAAATAGGCATACATTGATATAAAGCAGAATCCGTATTTTCAATGTCAAATAAATCCTTCAACTATCATACTGATTAAATATTTTTCAACGCTACCTTACTTCTTTAAGGAGTTAAACCCTACCCTACTCATTTCAAAATTACGATAGAAGAAGTGGGCAGAAATGAATTGGTCAAGGTTTACAAAAAGGAAAGCATAAGACTAAAACAAAACTATGACCAACTTTCTAATAGAGGCCCCTCAAAGGAAAGAAGACTTTCAACTGGTGGGAAATTTCTTGGTTCACACCACTGGACAAGGAAGTCCCACACTCTCCAGATCATAACGAAGCGCCTTCTGAAAGAACTTAAGGGGGGTGGTAAGGAAAATTCCTGTGGACTGAGCTTCCAAAAGTGTTCATTCAAGCAAGCAATGAATCAACCTACATTGAATTGTGTTTTTTAAACTCTTTGAGGCGTCCGGAAAGTGAAAAACTCTTTGTTCATTTTCCTTAGAGTCATGGCTGTGGCAACAGCGATTGCTGTCGAATAAGAAAAATTACAAATTATTCGCTTCTTTTTGCTCCTCTCTTACCGTCCAATTATGCTGGTTGTTTTTAGTTGCGGCACTTGAAGTTTTGAAGTATTTGTCACGGGGTCGTGATGAAAAAATTTCCCTTCTTTTGTTCAGGTATGGTTTCGTTTTGAGGATAAAATACTTCTCTGCTGTGCAGAAGTTGCATCTTTCTGTTTCTGTTGGGTATGGCTGCGCCCTTTTTGTTTAAACATAGTAATGTTTCTCTTCCGTTTATTACCTTTCTCTTTGTTGAAATGTGCGGATTTTATATCATCACTGTAGTGTAAGGGTTGGTCGAATTTGTAACAAGTATTTGTTGTGATTCATGCTCGTTGGTTTTTGTATTTTACAGCATTAGTTTTTTTGGTTGTGTCAGGGGAGTTTTCAAATAATCCATGGTGAAGAATCACACCAATTCTTAGCCTATAATGACAATCGCGCTTTGTCCCATCTAATACGAAGGGGCTCTGTATTATTTGCTTGTAAAGTATTATTGAGTATTCCTGATATCTAAGGGCAGCATTTTTTTTATTTATCTTCCTTATCTTGAAAAGATGCTTTTCTGTGTTTGTATAGATAATCAATTACAAACCTAGATACAACGTGAGACCGACTAATAAAACGACAGGCATAATAGAAAGCATAATAAAGGACACATGGTATGGGTTGGGATCGAACCTTACCTTACCGAGACAAGACCATGCACTTAGCCATAGAGTCATCCTCATCTACAGAAATAGATGATTCAGGAAAATAGGTCTTCATACTCGATTGAAAAGAGCCTCGAGTCCTCGAGAACGAAGAAGTAAATATTTTACAGGACATAAACAAACAAGCTTTAATCGGATCTTGTCTGGTAACAGATTTCTTGTCTGTAAACATCTTTGGCCTCTAATAAATCTCTATAGACTTTGTTGTTTTTTTAAGTATATAGAGGGTTTGTTGTCTCCGTTGGCCCTTAACATTTTGGTTATAATCTCTGTGCTTGTCGAATAGGAATCTTGCTTTTAGAGAGTTTTCTCTTCTTAACTACTTTTATTACTCTCCATGGTTGTCTATAATATTAATGATGTTATCTTAAGTGATCAGCCGTAAAAGCACTATAGCGACGAAAAACGACAACAAAGTAAACAAAAAGGAAATAAAAGAGATATCAAGAAGTGCATAAACAAGAGGAGACAATAAAGGAGACATTTAGAAAGATAGAAAGATAGGAAAGAGAAAGAGAGAAAGAGAGAGAGAGAGAGAGAGAGAGAGAGAGAGAGAGAATGAATTGAAACACATGTAATCACAGCCTCCCAAAAATGATCATTCGATTCCTGATAACATATTACTTTGAATATCACGTTAACTGTTTTCCTTTTTTTCATCATTTGTCAAACCTTAAGGCTATCAAATAAACTATTTTATTTTAGGCTGCCCAAATTAAGCCATACAAACACCAATGGGCAACCCAGCAGATAATCATTAATTTGCAAGAAACAATATATATATATATATATGGCAGGAGTGAAGAATTGTGAAAAAGGGAATGAAATAGCATTAAGAAAGAGACCGAAAATAACAAATTGAAAGATAGTGAGAGAATGCCCATGTTAAAAATAGAAAAGGAAATATTTCAAAATCTATTGGTGAATTAAAAAGATGTGATGGACAGAAAACTAGAATTTTGTTTTGAGAGGCGAACGACAATTCACTGATCACTGAACGTGTTGACTCGTCGACAGTGGACACGGCACAGCTAAAACCTGACCTTTGAATCGTGAAAGAGAAAGGTTTGGGTGAGTGTCTGTACCCTTTCTATTGCTTTTCTTTTACAGCTTACCCCGTATCTCACCTATTTCAATCGATTTCTGAGATGAATAATTTTTATGCTTAGGGGTTAACCACGACGTTTATAATTTGAATATCCCTGTAGGTAATCGTCTTTTCTTATTGCTTTGCCAGTATGCAGTTGATGATTTGTCCTTTCCGAAACGTAATTTATTTACAACCAAACAGAGAAGACTTTTATTGTTATATATAAGTACAATGGAATAACATATATTTTTAAAATAAAATAAACACGTGAGGACAGAACGACTAAAAAAATTAAGGGGAATTTCTCAGCCTTCAAAAGGAGGTTTTTCCACTTGTGTATTTCAAAATAAAATCACACCATGGCGTTTGGTCTTTTTGAGAAAAGGATCTCATAAAATTTATTATTCATACATTTTTTTTCTGGAGTGATAAGATACATGGGTTCAATGAAAAGTAACACTTTGTTTAGGGCTTTTAAACAAAAAGAAATACTTAAATGTATACACAGGCTCAAGTTTATAGATACAGTGCACTAAGTCTCTGAAGTATGATTATTTTAACAGTTTATATTTTCCGTAACTTCATCTCTGAGAACGAGACAGAGTCACCGCCAGAGAATGTGTACCATCTCGCTGCTTTACCGCTTCCGACTGTGTTCCACTTGGCGTTCAGGTTAGATTCATAACTACTGTACCACCAAGCCCCTGAATATTCAACCGCATCATTTTGAGCACGACCGTCGTTATCTCTATCATAAGTAGAGAAAGGCTTCCCGTTGTGAAAGCTAAGAGAATCACCGGCTGTTCCGTCATACGTCCCCAGTCTGAGCGCATAGTTGTCATTTTCACCATCAAGAGAGAAGGAGCTGTAGTGGGCGAAGCTAGATTTCCCTTTGTACTTGAGGTCAACACGAAGTTCATACCTGCCACTGCTAGTGAGGGCGTGGATTTTCTCGTTGCCCCACCAGAAGTCTCCATCCAAACTGCCGAATCCCTCTCTATATTCAGCCCAATTACGGTAAAAATCAACGCTACCCGAAACACGACGCTGAATGACAATCCAACCTCCACCTCCAGTGACAGAATCACAGAGGTAAGGGGCATCTAGCTCGCTAGTTCCATTGGCTTGAATCACATGATACGGGAAAGCTGTGCCAAGCAAAGAAGGAAACATTCCTTTCTTGCATTCTTTGGGGATTAAAATGTCAAATACTACAGGTTTTAGACTGTTAAACATCGTCGAGTTGGTGTCAGATATCAAGTCGCGAACAGCTGAGAGCGTCTCCGAGGAACTGTTTTGCACGCCTGACTTCAGATGGTCAAAATCCATGTGTAAATTGTTTTGAAACACTGAAAAATCATCCTGAAACTGATTGCTAAGCTCTGAGCTGGAGTTTATGAGCTTATCATTTGCCGACATCAGGGTGTTAAAACTCAGTTGATTTCTTTGTTCCAGTGTGAGAATGGCATTCATATGACCCTGAATTGTGGTTTCTATATTACTAGTCAAGTTTGAGAAAATTAAACCATTCTGTCTGAGAGCCCTCTCATTGTCATGTTTTATCTGTTCTTTGTAACTTTTCATGCCATTTGTAATCTTATCTAATATTTGTGCGTTTGCATATCCGTCATCTTCGATATCAGGTAGCTTCATTTCCAGTTGACACAGCTTGTCAACAACTCTGGTCTCTATTTTATCTTCTAAACGATTCTGATAAGCATCGGTATGTGATTCTAGCTCTGCAAATTTGCGATCAAACTTGTCAGTTAATTCTTTACGTACATCGTCAATCTTGCCATCCAAACGCGATTCCAAAGCCCCAAGCTTCCCTTCCAGAGATGACCCTATGTAGCTCATGTGTTGCTGCAGTAAGACCAGTTCTTGTGACAACTCTCCTGGCGACATCACCACGCCATCTGCCTGATTCTTATGTGTTTTCGACTCTTGATGTAAACGATTGGTGTGTACAAATTCATTTCCTTGACCGTCGGAAGTTTTAACCTCGCAAAGATAAACGGCTTGGCAGTCTATCTCTTTGACCAGTTCCAGCCGCAGTGCAGCTCGCTCGGCCTCAAGAACACCATCAACCTTGACCCCGTCAGATACTCGAGTTATTCTTGGCCGATCTACATTCAATTCTGCAATCATACGCTTTTCATCGGTATTGCTGCGAACGTCAGTGAGCTTGGCTTGAGGTGTTTGAAAAAGCCTCATACTAGAAATACTTCTGTGTTGTGAAGCGCTTCTTGTAATATTAGGCGTGTGAGGTGTGAAGCTTTCCTCACACGTCAGGACACCACAAACAGAACGATGTCCAGAGGACGTTGGTGTATTGAGGTCCAGACCCATCTCAAGTCCTGTTTGAATAGAGAAAAGTAAATTTAAAACTTATGTTTGAATGTCACATTGAGGAGAAAGGACTAGAAAGCTTTGAGAACAACAAATAGCCCAACTAATTAGTGCCTCAATTTTATGACTTATTTTTCTTTCTTTGGTGAAGTATTACAAATGTAAATATGTTTCGTTCAAGCTAAGTTTTTTTTTTACCGCAAAGATCTTTACCATTTGTCAAATGTGTGTATGTGTGTGGGGGGGTGTTTGAAGGGAGAGGGGGTTAGTTGTTTTTGTTTTGTTTGTTGTTTGTTGTTTGTTGTTTTTTGTTTGGTTGGGTTTTTTTTTTTGGTTTGTTTCTTGTTGTTTTTTTTGTTTTTGTTTTTTTGATTGTTTTCTTCCTTTCGCTTTTTTACCTTAATTGACGATTTTTAATGGCAAGCATTGCATTGAAAGTGAAACATCTGAATCGGAATTTAACGTAAATATAAAGCAGTATACAAGAAATTGATAGAAGAAAATATTTGAGGTGTTTTCAAAAAAATACAAAATGTTAGAGAGAAAATTAGAGCTTAATATTTTTTGAATAACATTGTTGTAAAATAGACATACTCCAATCCATCTACAGATATCTTTTGATATCAAAAGAGTTACTATAGATTTAACCTTTATTCTAGATCCATATACTTAACAAACACTGATTGGTCTGAAGTAGGTCTAACTAGGTCTAATCGAACATTGAGATGTGAATCAAAGGGGTGGTTGAAACATCGCGATATGGAGATATATTTTGAATGGCTGTTTCCCCTTCTTTTGTTTTATTTCTTTTAAATTTCATTTCTTTCCATCTTATCGATATTCAAATAGTTGGTTTTTTTTACCGATTCTAATTTTAAGCCAACAAGGTATCTTTCCAGGGGAGCTAAAACTACGAATAAACGAATAAATGTTTCAATTTTCTTTTCATTTAATTCAAAGAATCCCTCGGTATGTGTTTTAGTGAGAAGCAGAATCTTAAATAGATATGGACATGTGACGAAAATAAAATGAACTGTTTTACGTTTTAAGAAAATCTTATGGATATAGTCTTACTTTAGTTAAGGATAATTCTCGACATTTCTAAGTTGGAAAAAAGCACTACCAGCAGTAGTAATCAATCAACGGTGAATAGCAACACTTGTTGCTCCTTTTACAATAACATTAATTTTAAAAGGTTTCAGAAAAATGGACCTTAAAAGTAGAGCAAGAGGATTCAACACATCGTTTAATTCAACATGCATGTAATTGCTTAAAACATTGAGTACAATAAATTGAAAGTTTTTACTATTTCGAAAACCTATAGTTTGTGTTTACTAAAAAAAACCAGTATTAATTTTTGTGGCTTTTTTTTTCTAACAAATACCATAAAACACATAATGTCTGATTGCATGATGAAAAGGAAAGTTATAGCTCTTATTCATACCTGGCAGATAACCCCATTACGTATAAGGCACAAATGAAAGATGTGTAAGTTGATCTGTCAATTTCATAAATTCCAGGAAAATAGCCGAAATTCATTCATATAGAAAAAAAATAACGGATCAAAACATGGGCAAATATTATTCACGCTTTCCTTACCTCCTATTTCTGATAAAATATTGAAGCTGCAGATTACACTCAAAAGCAACTTCATGGTGACGTGAAAGAAAGTCTGCAACTGTAGTAAGCCGCTTGCTATTAATGTATAGCTATCCTTTACCAATTAAAACCTCAAGAATTTAAGTCGAAAGTGAATTCGACTTCTATGAACTCGTCTCTTCTAGGTCGTTCAGGACATGTCAAGTATTAATGCTCACATCAGGGCTGTCGATGTCTTAAATAACCAAATCGTTTGTCTTTTGAAAGCAGAATGGGATGAAGAGAGAGAGAGAGAGAGAGAGAGAGAGAGAGAGATGGAGAGAGAGAAAAAATAGCTTGAGCGAACAAGAAATGAATTGCATAAAGAGAGAGAGAGAGGTAAGAGGAGAAGAGGACTGTTGATGTCTTAAATAACCAAGTCGTTTGTCTTTTGAAAACAAAGAGGGATGAAGAGAGAGAGAGAGAGAGAGAGAGAGAGAGAGAGAAATAGAGAGGGGGGGTGGGAGAAGAGGTCAACATAATGTGGGCTTAGGGGGCGTAACCGCACAGAAATTCAGCACCTCCTAAACTGATAAAAGAATATGCGCAGCAGAAACATCAATGCACCAACAATATCAAGTAAGGAAACCAATATGTTTTTCTACGTTAGCTATGACGTATTTTGTTTATGATTTACATTGTCTTTGTGTCTGTGTCTGTCATAACTGGATCCTTTGGTTTCACACTCTCTTTATTTTCTTAAAAGTTGGTGACTCATTTTTCATTTCAGAAAATAATTTTTGATTGTTTTAACTTTAATGAAACGTGAGTTTTTTCCCGTTAGTTTGGGAGGTTAGAAAACACTGCTATCTTTTTTTTTATCAGAGAAGCAGCTATTTAGAAACACATCCATCACGCAGTCACGACATGTGTCTCAAATGTCACTTTGGCGCAAGTCTTATCGGCAGAGAACTGTACCGGCTCAAGAACGACGTTATTCAGCTCAGGTTTGAGACAAAACAATGATACACAGGTCTTGCTGAATTGCTCTTTTTTTTAGTTTTTTTTTTGTTTTTCAATAATTATATCCCGTACAAGTATCCAAAAAGACAAGATTTCTCATCCATTAATTAGTTTTGAAAGCATCAACAGACTTTGCATGGTGATCTTGAAGATCTGATAATTTGATTTATTGTAACGACATTAAGCCCTCGATGACTATGAAAATTGACTTGTGATGAAATAAAAGATAATTACCTCCCCTATCTCTCAGAAGTTTTCAACACATCTTATCTAAAAATCTAACAAGCGACTCCCCATCTAAGTTCTTGTTATATGTTTCCTTATGCCTTCAGTTACCTTCTTTCTTCTGAGGAAGTAAATTTCAAGGCAAAGACCAATTGATCATTGTTGTTGCTGTTTATTTTTTTTTTATTTGAGCTAGAGGAGCTGAAGTGCGCAAGGTGCTCATGTAAAGTTCCATGGAGAATTCTTTTGTCTTTCTTCGAGAGCAACAAAGATTGAATTGTTTCTCGAAATAATTTTTTTTTCTGAAGAAATTTGACAGAGCCAGCAAATGTATTCGGAAAACCTTGATGCCACAACAAAAATTATAAAGGTAAAATTCTTATGTAAAACTCAGTTCCGGTATGCTTTAGATATCTCACAAGGCGACATCTTTTATTTTCAAGAGGTAAAGGGAACATGTATCTAGTCGAATCTCGAGAAAATCTAATGAAAATTTACTGATTCTATCAAATTTGTTGATTAGTCTCTGTTGTAAAGTTCTTTCAAAGTGTTAGAATAAGGTTGTCTGATCTTCAACTGACAAAGTAATCGGCTAGTGACTAAAAAAGGTTTTATATGGGAAAAATAAGATGCACAGCGCACTATGTTCATTTGCATTTTTCATTATCCACAAAAAAAGGATAGTAAGCAACGTAGGTGGCCTCCCTTTGTCATCAAAAAACGTAATAAAGGTATTGCGCTTAAAACCGATCGATAATTAGGATACTCTTTAGTTCTTGTTTCCATTTACCTACTTTAGAGATGCGGTTACATTTTGTGTGGGTTTTTTTTTTTTTTAGAATAGATTTGGTATATATATTGAATTTGTTTTTCACAAAGTACAATTTTTCATGCAGGCTGGTAATCTTTGAAAAATACGTATCTATTTCTTAAATAAGCCCTCAATATTGGTGAGAGAAAAAAAAATTTGGAGACACTTGTCGTTTAAGAAAACGTTTTAAGTCATATGAGCATTGTTTTTAAAAGGTTTGGGAATTGTCATCATCTTCTTCTTTGAGGCTGCATTTTGCTATAGACTGGTTCTGAGACATACACGCGCGAACATCTATGCCAAAAAAGTGAACAAAAAGGAACTGATCAGTACAAAGCTATGAATCTCTCATACCCTTCCCCAACCCGCACCCACTAAAAAAAAAAAAAAAGAGAAACGGCAAAAAAGCTCTTAATCTTTAATTTGTCATTAATAATGTAAATCTTTACGGTTTGTGTTTTTCTTGAGATTCTAACGGTTAAGGTTTAATCTCATATTTTGCGAAATTGTAATAAATATCATAATGCAGCTATCGGTTCTTCGTGTGCACATTAAAAAGCTGCATCGACTGAGGCAGAAAGATTTCACGAGACATTCTTCATAAAGAGTTTTGGTAGTTTTAATTTTAAAAAAAGAAAAATAAATGGAGTAACGTTTTCAATATTAAAGACAAAAGAAACTGTGGAGATTTACACATTTTATTTATTTTTTAATGTGTAAAGAAAGTAAAATCTATTACTTAGTATTAAGAATTTATTAACGCACAATAGGTTATAAAAAATTCATCAAAAAATCAAATCAGCGAGTAAAAACTGTACTACATTAGAATAAGTAATTCCTTCTTGTGAAACTAGTTTTAACATGAAGATCTCTTTAATATGAAGAACGATAATTATATGGCAGAAATATAAATACTTCGGCAACGTGTTGTGCGCTGAAACATATAGCTCGAGTGTCACAAATTCAAGCGCTTTTTGGGTCATTTTCACATAAGGCCTTAGCCTAGTCACTGCTGAGCTTTACGTAAAATATGTTTCTTTGTACTACTACTACTACTACTACTACTACTACTACTACTACTACTACTACTACTACTACTACTACTACTACTACTACTACTACTACTACTACTACTACTACTACTACTACTACTACTATACTACTATCACTACCACTACCACTATCACTACAACTACCACCACCACCACCACTGCTACTACTACTACTACTACTACTACTACTACTACTACCACTACTGTTGCTGCAATTACACCTACTACTACTACTACTACTACTACTACTACTACTACTACTACTATTTCTACTATTACTATACTACTACTACTACTGCTTCTGCTGCTGCTGCTGCTACTACTCCTACTTATATACTATTACTAACCACAACAAAGCAATTGTATTTGTACGTTGTAAATTAAATGAACAGGATAAGATTAGGTTATATCAACTAAAATTTATCTTGATTTAATGTATCAATTAAGAACATAATTTTTCCCTCTGTAATAAAAAAAATGTATAAGAGATAAAACGTCCAGTCCTTTAATATATTAGAAGAAACGAACCAAGAGAGATCCCTCATAAACACAATAAGGAAAAGGCAACTGAAATTTTTAGGACACATATGTCGCCATAAGGGACTGGAATTTTTATCTCTTACAGGCAAGATAGAAGGTACATCAAGCATAGGTAGACAAAGGATTACATTTCTTGATAGCTTGAGCTCTTTTATGACAGGAAACAACAAAGACAACATAGCCTTACTGCGGATGACGGAAGATAGGGACAAATGGAGAATCATGATCTCCGATGTCTGTTCCAGACAGGGCATTTGAGCGAGAGAGTTAATTTGTTTAGAGGACTTGGCTGCAAGAGGTGTCTCATAGGATGGTTAAGAGATACTTAAGCAAGTGTACTAAAATGATGCCAAGCCCTATTTCTATTGCCAGCCACATTTGCGATAAACACTTATCGACCCAGCCTCCTTTCACAAGCGTTAAGGTTCCAACAAAAGCGATTACATCTTACCAGATATTTATGATGTAGCAAAGGAATCTCGGCCAAAATGAACTCTTGAAAAGGCTGGACTTGTGAAAACAGAACCACTATAACTTGCTAAGTAAATGCATAAGTTCCCACACAGGCAAGAGATGTGACGATTTGGGAACTTTCGGATTCATCTGTTAAGCAGAAGTGGATCGACGGACAAAATTTTTTTTCCAGATGCTAGAAGTATCAAGGGGTGATCTACAATAATGCCTATGTAAGACTAAAGCAAATAAAAGCAACCGTTAATACGTTTTACAAATGTACAATCCTGCTTGCAATCACAAGAAAATGAAAGAAACGTGTAAGATCGGTGATTAAGAACAGACTGTCTAATTTATCCTGAAAAAATATTCTAGAGATCAAGCATCTCCAACTTATCACACCAAGAAAGATTTGAAATCACGAAATGAATTTCCACATTGAGGAAAAATGCGGGAGGGGGGAGCGGGTATAAGGGAGAAGGTGTTAGCAGAAAAAGCAGACTGTGTTGGCTCACGAAACATATATAGACTACCTTCATATTTTCGAACCTTACAAAAATTAGGAATTAGCCAAAGTACATACAGCTTTCTAGGAAAGTAAGTGAATGATAGCAAAAAGGAAAGGACAATAGAAAAGAGAAAAAAAGGGATTCAACCCCAGGTGGACACAGGGGAGTTGGGTTTATTTGCGGAGCTAGATAATTTAAAACAAAAAGTACGAGGGATCAGGCGATAGATGCAAAGTTGGTGCGAAAGGAGAGGAAGTCCCTACTAAAAAAAAGAACCTCATAATGAGAGAACAAATTACTAATACAACAGAATAAAGGCTGAAATTCTTAGAAAAGGTGGAGACATCATGATCTGAGAACTTCTATGGAGAGCAATAATCAGAGGAAGAGGATTGGGAGGCGGAAAAACAGAGCAAGTATAGAGAACATAGCAAACTAATAAGCTGTGACAAAACAACTATGGTGCATCTATTCAAGAATTCATTGCCGCAGACAGGCGCATCAATTATTTCTATATCATCTTTGTAAGAAACTGCACATGACGTGTTGCGGACAAGGTAGCTGATAGAGGCAACCTGTTCTTAGGAATGAAAAAAATTGTGGAGATTTGTTGCATTATTCATTTGAAAAGAGATTCCTGTGAGAGATTTATGAGGTTGGTCTTTTGCTCACCTGGGATGGTTGCCGATCTTTCACTGAAGCTGTAAGGATCATTTTTTCTCTTTTTGTTATGTTTTTTTCAAGTTCTCTGTCGGGTTGATATCGGTGATTTTATCGGTTATCACCTTAGAAAGGTCGTTTTTTGCTATGTTGAACAATTTTTGTGAATTAATTCGGCTCTGAAGCAATGCAGTATTTTTTATTGATGAAAAGCAAATAAAGTAAAACGAACTTTCTTCGCTAGTGCTTTTTACATAGTTGTACAGATTTCTTCTTATTCTAACTTTTGGATTTTTGATCGAAAGTAACCCAATCCTCGACAATGTGTTTTAAAAATTTAAAGAACACAGTAGCTACTTTTTATTAGGTCATCTTAAACGTACATTCTAAGGTGACAAATTCTTTCAGCATAACAAAAAAGACAGAAATACAAACGACAGCAAAGTAAGCCAAAATAAAATAAAATGAAGATCAAAATGAGCGCAAACAAGATATTAAAGGGGACATTTAGAGTATTTGACACAAAATTAAAAGAAGAGAATGAGAGGAAGAAAAAGAAAGATGGAAATATAGGAAAGAGAACGGTAGAGTGAAAGTGGAAGAAAGGGCGACAGGGAGAGTGGGAGAGAGAAAGAGAAAGAGAGAGAGAGAGAGAGAGAGAGAGAGAGAGAGAGAGAGAGAGAGAGAGAGAGAGAGAGTGAGAGAGAGAGATTAGAAATACACACAGCGTCTCAGAGAAGATCATCTATACTAAAAACACGTGAAACTGAATATCAACTTATCTGTATTTTATTCAGCAAATTGTTGAACCTTGTCAAACCTTATAGCTAATAAATAATCCATTTTATTTCAGGTTGCCCAAAGTAAACCATAAGTTGATTAGTTGTTTTTTGATATATATATTAAGAGTGATGATCAGCATAGTGATCCTTTTTTTTTAATTTACATGCGTTGTAATGATAAAGCACTGAAACGATTTTCAAATAAAAGGATTCTAAAAGTAGGCTGGAACACCTTCAACCTTGAATTGTTGTGAATATGCATCGCTTATCTGTTGAACATTGTTAAAAATAAACTAAGTTCAGGTTAAACTTGAAGAAATGATAGCCCAAAAAGTAAAATATTGAAGAGAGAAGAGAGAGAGAGAGAGAGAGAGAGAGAGAGAGAGAGAGATGGCAGGAGTGAAGAATAGTGAAAAAGAGAATGAAATAGCATTAAAAAAAAATAGAAAGAAAAACACAAAGTGTAAGACAGTAAGAGTTTGCCCATGTTAAATATCTATCAGTGAATTTAATATAAGACAGTAAGAGTTTGCCCATGTTAAATATCTATCAGTGAATTTAATATAAGACAGTAAGAGTTTGCCCATGTTAAATATCTATCAGTGAATTTAAATGATGTCATGGACAGGAAAACTAGAATTACAACAAATTACAACTCACTGACCATTAAACGTGTTGACTGGTCGACAGTGGACACGCACAGCTAAAACCTGATCTTTGAAGCATGAAGGAGAAAGATAGGTGTGAGTGAGTGTCTGTGCCTTTTCTATTGCTCTTCTTTTACAGCTTACCCCGCATCTCACCTAATTTACTCGGTTTCTGTGATAAATAATTTTTTTGCTTAGAGGTTAACCACAGAATAACAATGCTGTTCAAGAAGAGTGTGGAATATCGACGTTTATAATTTAAACATACCTGTAGGTAATCGACCTTTCCTATTGCCTTGCCAGTATCTGCAATTGATGATTTGTCTTTTCGGAAACGTAATTTATTTACAAACAAACAGAGAAGACCTTTCAATGTTACATATAACTACAATGGAATATAATATATTTTTAAAATTTAAAGGTCGTGAGGTCAAATTACAAACTATAAAATTAATATTAAGACGATTTTGCTGTACTGGGCTACAATAGTGTGTTGTTACTTCTTCTTCAGCACGGTACACGGTCCGCTAGAAGGTTTTTTTAATTTCTGTATTTCAAAATAAAGTTACACCATGGCGTTTGGTCTTTTTGAGGAAAGGATCTCAAAAAAATTATTATTCAAACATTTTTTTTTATTCTGGAGTAATAAGGTACATGGGTTCAATGAAAAGGAACACATTGTTCATGGCTTTTAAACAAAAGGAAACACTAAAATATATACTCAGGCTCAATTTTTAAGATTCAGTGTACTAGGTCTCTGAAGTATCACTATTTGAAGAGTTTATATTTTCCGCATCTTCATCTATGAGAAGAAGACAGAGTCCATGCTAGAGTATCCTGACCATCTCGCAGCTTTATTGCTTCCGACTGTGCTCCTCTTTCCGTTTAGGTTAGATCGATGGCTACTAAACCACCAAGCCCCTGAATATGTAACTGCTTCATTATAAGTATAACCGCAGTTATTTCTATCATTAGTAGAGAAAAGCTCCCCGTTGTAATGGCTAAGAGAATCACCGGCTGTTCCGTCATACGTCCCCAGTCTGAGCGCATAGTTGTCATTTTCACCATCAAGAGAGAAGGAGCTGTAGTCGGCGAAGCTAGATTTCCCTTTGTACTTGAGGTCAACACGAAGTTCATACCTGCCACTGCTAGTGAGGGCGTGGATTTTCTCATTGCCCCACCAGAAGTCACCATCCAAACTGCCGAGTCCCTCTCTTTATTCAGCGCAATTACGGTAAAAATCAAAGCAATGGCGTTTGATCTTTTTCGTGAAAAGGATCTCTCAAAATTTATTATTCATACATTTTTTTTTAATTCTGAAATGATAAGGTACATTGGTTCAATAAAAGGTAACACTTTGTTCAGGGCTTTTAAACAAAAAGAAACACTTAAATATATACACAGACTCAAGTTTTTTGGGTACAGTGTACTAAGTCCCTGAAGTATCACTATTTGAACAGTTTATATTTTCCGTATCTTCATCTCTGAGAAGGAGACAGAGTCCATGCCAGAGAATGTGATCCAATTCGCTGCTTTACTGCTTTTGACTGTGTTCCACTTTCCGTTCAGGTTACAGTTTTTGTTATAGAACCACCAAGCCCCTGAATATGTAACTGCTTCATTATAAGGACGACCGTTGTTACTTCTATCATAAGTAGAGAAAGGCTTCCCGTTGTGAACGCTAAGAGAATCACCGGCTGTTCCGTCATACGTCCCCAGTCTGAGCGTATAGTTGTCATTTTCACCATCAAGAGAGAAGGAGCTGTAGTCGGCGAAGCTAGATTTCTCTTTGTACTTGAGTTCTACACGAAGTTCATATCTGCCACTGCTAGTGAGGGAGTGAATTTTCTCGTTGCCCCACCAGAAGTCACCATTCAAACTGCCGAATCCCTCTCTATATTCAGCCCAACTACGGTAAAAATTAACGTCACCCGAAACACGACGTTGGATGACAATCCAACCTCCACCTCCAGTGACAGAATCACAGAGGTAATGGGCATCTACCTCGCTACTTTCTTTGGGTTGAATCACATGATACCTTCCTCTCTTGCATTCTTTGGCGATCAGAATCTCAAATACTACAGGTTTAGGACTGCTCCACATCGTCGAGTTGGTGTCAGATATCAGGTCGCGAACAGCTGAGAGCGTCTCCGAGGAGCTGTTTTGCACGCCTGACTTTAGATGATCAAAATCCATGTGTAAATTGTTTTGCAACACTGAAAAATCATCCTGAAACTGATGGCTAAGCTCTAAGCTGGACTTTGTGAGCTTATCATTTGCCGACATCAGGGTGTTGAAACTCAGTTGATTTCTTTGTTCCAGTTTGAGAAGGGCATCCATATGACCCTGAATTGTTGACACTATATTACTCGTCAAGTTTGAGAAAATTAAACCATTCTGTCTGAGAGCCCTCTCATTCTCATGTTTTATCTGTTCTTTGTAACTTTTCATGCTAATTGTAATCTTATCTAATATTTGTGCGTTTGCATGTCCGTCGTCTTCAATAGAAGGTAGTTTCATTTCCAATTGGCACAGCTTGTCAACAACTCTGGTCTCTATTTTATCTTCTAAACGATTCTGATTACCATCGTTATGTGATTCTAGCTCTGCAAACTTGCGATCAAAACTTTCCATTTTGTCACCCATTTCTTTACCCATAGCATCAATCTTGACCTCTGACCGTGATTCTATGGCATCCAAACGCGCTTGCAAAGCCACAAGCTTGCCATCCAAATGCGATTCCAAAGCTACAAGCTTCCCTTCGAGAGAAGACCCTATGTAGCTCATGTGTTGCTGCAGAAAGGCCATTTCTTGTGACAACACTCCTGGCGCTTCCACCACACCATCTGTCTGATTCTTATGCGTTTTCGACTCTTGATGTAAACGATTGGTGTGTACAAATTCATTTCCTTGACCGTCGGAAGTTTTAACCTCGCAAAGGTAAAGGGCTTGACAGTCTATCTCTTTGACCAGTTCCAGCCGCAGTGCAGCTCGCTCGGCCTCAAGAACACCATCAACCTTGACCCCGTCAGATACTCGAGCTATTCTTGGCCGATCTACATTCAATTCTGCAATCATACGCTTGTCATCAGCATTGCTGCGAACGTTAGTGAGCTTGGCTTGAGATGTTTGAAAAAGTCTCATACTAGAAATACTTCTGTGGTGTGATGTGCTTCTTGTTGTAACATCAGGCGTGTCAAGTGTGAAGCTTTCCTCACACGTCAGGACACCACAAACAGAATGATGTCCAGAGGACCTTGGTGTATTGAGGTCCAGACTCATCTCAAGTCCTGTTTAGATAGAGAAAAGTAAATTTAAAACTTATGTTTGAATGTCACATTTAGGAGAAAGGACTAGAAAGCTTTGAGAACAACAAATAGCCCTACTAATTAGTGCCTCTCCTTTATGTGCTCATTTTTTTTTCAAAAATCCTTACGATTTGTCAAGCTTGTCTAACAAACAGAGCTAATTGTGACTTACCTAAGTTCAGATACAGTTTTCATTCGACTTTGAGAGGATGGGGCTACTCCGATATTAAAAGGCGTGGGGCATTCTTTTACAGGAAGAATGTTTTGCCTTGATCTCTTGTTGTTATCTTTCGTTGGTTGTTCTCGTTTGGTTTGATTAATTGTTTATTGGGGGTTGTTTTTGTTTTGTTTTATTTTGTTTCTTTGTTTGGTTTGGTTTTTGTTTTGTTTTGTTTTTTAATTGATTATTTTGTTTCTTTCGCTTTTTTTAATTTAATTAAAGATTTCTTTAACTGCAAGTCTTGCAATGAAAGTGAAATATCTCATGATCGGAATTTAACGTAAATATAAAGCACTGTAAAAGAAATTGATAAAAGAGATTAATTGAAGAGTTTTGTTTCCATACAGTTTTCAAGATTATCTTAACTTGTTTATCTGGAGGTTGTCCTGTACGTTTTAATCCTGATTTACAGAAATAGTAGAACTTAAACTAACAAACTGAGAGTAAAAAAACAGCTTCCTGAGTGTCTTTGTTTCATTTTCAAATAGATGAACCAAATAGTACAAAACGATAGGAAGAAATTAAGAGCTTAATATGTTTAGAATAACACTGCTGTAAAACAGACATACTTCAATTCATCTACGCTATCTCTTGATATCAAAAGAGTTATTTTAGGTTTAACCTTAATTCTATATCTATGTACTTTAGAAAACAAACACTGATTGGTCATACTGGGGAACAAACTTAGGCCTTAAGTAGGTCTAACTAGGTCTAAATCGAACATTGAACCCACAAAATAAGATCTGAATCAAAGGGGTGGTTGAAACATCGCGATTGGGAGATAAATTTTGAATGGCCTTTTTTTCCCTTCGTTTGTTTTATTTCTTTTTAATTTCATTTCTTTTCTTCTTATCGATATTCAAATTCTTTTTTTACCGATTCTAATTTTAAGCCAACAGGATATCTCTGCAGGGGAGCTAAAAGTTAGGAATAAACGTTTCAATTTTTTTTCCATTTGGAATACATTGAATACAAAGAATCCCTCGGTATGTGTTTTAGTGTGAAGCAGAATCTTAGATATATATGGACATGTGATGAAAACAAAATGGTCTGTTTTACGTTTTAAGAAAATCTTATTGATATAGTCTTACTTTAGTTAAGGATAATTTTCGACATTTGTAAGTTAGAAAAAAAACACTACCAGCAGTAGTAATCAATCAACGGTGAATGGCAACAGTTGTTGCTTCTTTTACAAGAACATTAATTTTAAAAAGGTATCAGAAAATTTTACCGTAAAAGTAGAGCAAAAGGATTCAACATATCATTTAATTCAATATGCATGTAATTGCTTGAAACATTGAGCACAACAAATTGAAAGTTTTTACTATTTCGAAAAGCTTATAGTTTGCGTTTACTAAAAAAACCAGTATTAATTTTTGTGGCTTTTTTTTCTATCAAATACCAAAAAACACATAATGTCTGATTGCATGATGAAAAGGAAAGCTATAGCTCTTATTAATGCCTGGTGGATAACCCCATTACTTATTTGGCACAAATGAAAGATATGTAAGTTGATCTGTCAACTTCATAAATTCCAGAAGCATATCCGAAATTCATTCAAAAAGAAAAATAAAAAATAACGGGTCAAAACACAGGCAAATATTATTCCCGCTTTCCTTACCTCCTATTTCTGATAAAATATTGAAGCTGCAGATTACAGTCAAAAGCAACTTCATGGTGACGTGAAAGAAAGTCTGCAACTGTAGTGAGCCGCTTGCTGTTAATGTCGGTCTATCATTTACCAATAAAAACCTCAAGAACTTTAATTTGTCGAAAGTGAAATCGCCTTCAATAAACTCGTCTCTTTTAGGTCGTTCAGGACATGTCAAGTATAAGTGCTCACATCAGGACTGTCGATGCCTTAAATAACCAATTAGCTTATCTTTTGAAAACAGCGAGAAGAAAACAGAGAGGGATGAAGAGATAGAGAGAGAGAGAAACCAATATGTTCTTTCTACGTTGGCTATGACGTAGTTTGTGTATGTAGTAAGCTGCTTGCTGTGATTGTCAGTCTATCATTTACCAACAAAAATCCAAAGTATTAAGTCTAGAGAGATGTCGCCTTTAATAAAAATCGTTTCTTCTACTTTGTTTAGGACATGTCAGATATCAATGCTCAGATGAGAACAACCGTTGCCTTAAATAAGCTAATCGTTTGTCTTGGGTAAAGAAAGAGGGAGATATCAGAGAGAGATTAAGAGGGAGAGAGAGAGAGAGAGAGAGAGAGAGAGAGAGAGAGAGAGAGAGAGAGAGAGAGAGAGAGAGAGAGAGAGAGAGAGAGAGAGAGAGGAAAAATAGCGCACGTGAGCAATTAATTAGAGAGACGGGGTGGGAGGGACAGGACAACAGGATGTGGTTTTAGGGGCGTGACCGCACAGAAATTCAGCACCTCATAAACTGATAAAAGAATCTGCGCAGCAGAAACATCAATGCACCAATAATATCATGTAAAGAAACCAATATGTTCTATCTATGACGTAGTTTGTTCATGATGTACATTGTCTCTGTGTCTGTGTCTGTGTCTGTCATAAATGGATCCTTTGGTTTCACACTCTCTTTATTTTCTAAAAAGTTGGTGACTCTACTCATTTCGGGGAAAAATGTGTTTGTTTTAACTTAAATGGAACTTGAATTTTTTTCCCGATATTTTGAGAAGTTTGAAGACATTGCTATCTGTGTTATCAGAGAAGCAGCTATTTAGAAACACACCCATCACGCAGTCACGACATGTGTCTCAAATGTCACTTTGGTGCAAGTCTTATCGGCAGAGAACTATACCGGCTCAAGAACAACGTTATTCAGCTCAGGTTTGAGACAAAACAAGGATAAACAGGTCTTGCTGAATTGCCTTTTTTTTTTTCAATAATTATATCCCGTACAAGCGTTCAAAAGACAAGATTTCTCATCTACTAATTAGTTTTGAAAGCATCAACAGACTTTGCATCGTGATCTTGAAGATCAGATAATTTGATTCATTGTAAGGACATGAAGCCATGGAGGACTATGATGAAGTAAAAGATAGTTACCTCCCCCATCTCTCAGAAATTTTCAACACATCTTATCCAAAAATCTAACAAGCGACTCCCCATCTTAGTTCTATATATCAGTCTCTTTATTCCTTGAGTTGCCTCCTTTTTGTGAGGATTTATCATGTGAGCTTATTGCTACAGGTTATTTTTAGGCAAAGTCAATTGATGTGTGTGTGTGTTTTTTTCCCCCTTCAAATTAGAAGAAATAAAATGCACAAGGTGTTTATGAAAAGTTCCTGGAGAACTGGGTTGTTTTGTTTTTTTCGAGAGTAGCAAAGATTGTACTGTTCCTTGAGATGTTTTTTTTTTCTTCGAATAAATGTAACTGAGCTATAAAATGTATTAGGAAAACCTTCATGCCATAGCGGAATATAAAATCGTGAGATACATCTATTTTTAAAAAGATGTATTTAGGTTTGTTTGGGCTTTTGATTGTTGAACGGAACTCACGACTACATCGCATTCCCTGTCATTGTCCTTGAGTTCTGGTTGGCTGGTTTAGATATTTTTTTTTTACATTTCTCAAACATCCTCGGTTTCCCCTGCATCTTAACTGATCCTGGAACTTGAGCTGTACGTAATGTTTCAAGACATGTGATCTGCCTTTTATAGTTCTATACAACCCAGTGTGCTTTGGATACCTCACCACACAACACTTATTGCAAAGCATCGAATCACATCTCAATAAAATTTAATGAAAAACGATAATACCTACAAGAAAGAAACATTGAACTAACATTTATTCACTCACTCCATTAATTATGTTTTACAGTTACTTTTGTGAAGTTCTTTCTAAGTGTTTAAATAAAAGTGTCTGATCTTCAGGAACCGATTATCTTTAACACTTTAATAGGATTTTTTTAAAAAGAAATACATGTAGCTAGAGATTAAAAAGGTCCTTATATGCGGAAAAACAAGAAGCTCAGAGCATTATGTTCTTTTGAATTTCTTTAATCCAGAAGAAAAGGATAGTAACCAACGCATTGTTCAAATGATATTTTTTTTTAATAAAACCAACGGAATGAAGCAAAGGCTGTGGTATGTCTTACTCTTACACTGTGCTTGTGCAATGAAATACTTCAAAACATAATTCGATCACTAAACTAAATGTTACAGCAATGCCAATACATTGTACTCGAAATTGTCTTGTGCTTATTATCTAGCAAAACCCTAGCTAATTTATGTTGCCTCTTTTAATCTTGATGTTGTTGTCATTCATTATCATCAAATTGTCTCTGATTGTCGATTCTGGCACTGAATGCTCAGTAAATAGATTTGGCTCCCTGTTTTTTTGTTTATTTTCTTAATTTTACTTTTAGTAAAAAAAAAAAAAAAAAAAGATGTAAAAGAAAGTTTTACATAGATGTAATATTGCTAGTGTCTACTTTGCTATAAGGTGTTTGCAATTGTTGTGGCCGCTATACTGCCCATATAAATTATAATATACATGCCTGATTATATTTGTTAGGCTTATCAACAACACGGCCACTTTTGTTATGAGTGATGTATTTGCCTGAGAAACTAACTTGAGGTTCCACAAGCGGGACAAGTCGCTAATCCTGTTTCCGATCGGTGAGGATAAGGGTTCGATCGGCAACCTCCAAGTCGAACACTTAATTAGTTAAAAATGGCTGGTCTGAAGTTAGCTCAAGGTTGTCAAGGTCAGGTTCAGTGTCTTCTGTAAGTGTTTCATCCGCTGGAAAACTGTTTGAGCGAACTTTTTTTCAGTAGGAAGTTTCTTGTTTTGGGCGTTTTTCTCCTATAACTGAAATCATGGAACCGTTCTTGTCTGTTACTCTATATGGATCTGGGTAATAAGGTCAGTTTGATGGTTTTGGTTAGCTTGGCAATGACATTGACAAAGTCAACAATGTCTATACTAGGAGTTCTGTTGTTATTGCTGTCTGCATAGTCTTTCATCTTTTGTTTCTGTTGAGTATCGTTGTGCTTAGTTTTTGCCATAGAGGGTTTGCACGTCCATTGCGAAGGGTTTGGAAATTGTTGCAAATTTAGACAGTTTGTCACCTAACCATCAAATCGAAAAGTGGTAAATTGGTTTTGGAGTGTGGCGTTTAGCGATAAGTCCTAAGAAAATTCTAACTTTCTTTATAGAACTTTGCCAATGTTTCGCTTGAATCTTTTAAAGATTTCGTTTACCTTTGGCCATACGGAGGTGATTTTGTGATGTAAAAAACCTAAATGTTCAGCAGAAGCTATAAAGTCATGTTTTTTTAAAAGGGTGGGGGGCCGCGTTATCAGAGCTAACTGCGTTTGAAATCGGTAGCTTTTTCGGGATTAATGACGCAAAATCAACAATCGGAAACCTTCAAAAGTCATCAGTGGTAACAAGTAGGCAATCACCTTTAGGCGTAAGCCCCAAAAAATCTGTTTCTAACTATGGGCCGTTAGGGCATGGTGACATCTGCAGCGCTCCTTGTGCATGTTTTTGGGAACGATTTCGACAAGCTATTCATTTTTTTTAATTTATCTTAAACCATGGCATCAGTCCCTGGAAACCTAGATGCCCTTCGTGGGCTGGGTCAATAAATTTGTTTTTAAGTTTTTGAGTATGACTAGCTGGTTATTACTAAGTAAAATGTTGCCATTTTTGTCTGTTGAGAAGCTAGCTTTCACTTTGTCAAGTGATCGAAAGGTACATTTATGTCTGTTATTTGTATTAACCTGCATCTCAGCTGTGTATCTGGTAATTGATGCCATTTGCCTTGTTGAAGACAATGCCAAATTGAAGTGTTGGGTCTTTCAATGTCTCATAATGAATTTAAGCCACAGTCTGGTCTAAGTAAATTAATTGTTTTTCTTAAAACTAACAATACTATCAATTTAAGTTCATTTTTATCTCATTATATTTTTTACAGGACAAACTTCGTTGGGTGACAAAAAAAAATTAGCTTAAGTCGGTTTTAATTTACTTGTCCTTTTGATATAGAGTAAAGTTCGAAAGGATTCTAGTTCTTAGAGTTAAAATAATTGAAAGAGAAAAATTTAATAGCGCAGGCACACAAAGAGGTGATGGTTATATTTGTAATTGTATTGGGGGAAACATGTGACCATCACTTCAACCTATACAATCATAATTAGATCTATAAAAAGACATAGTATTTCACTTTCCTTGTCTGTGTGTGTCGATCTGAGCTCATTTGTAGGATTTATAAAGAGTCTTATGAAATAATTCACCCCACCACAGTGTTTGGAGAGAACAGAAAGCCAGAGGTGTAACGAAAACTTAATTTTGTTGTAAGGAGGGGGGGGGGAGAGAGCACAAACTAGAACAAGTACGTACTTGAAAACACAGGCCCAATAGAAACAAAGATATATAACGAGGTTTCATACGATATGAAAGTGACCCACACAAATCTAACTGTAAATGCAATACAATTTTTATTCTTATCACAATCATCGACAAGATATATCTTGCACACACCTTGCAATGATACTCTGAGCCTCTCTTTTTCCATGAAATACTCTCTCTTCTCACCGTTTTCTTTCACAGCTAATCACTCCCTCTCTTCTTGTCTTTGTCATACCTTTTATACCAAATTGTTTTATCTGTCATTGTTACATTGTGTTGAAGAAAGCATCTTTTGCTACGTTTCGATCTTCTACCTCCCTCTTTTTCTAACTGTTTCACTTTATCTCTATATTGACCTCTGCACAACCCCGAGACACCATTGGAATCAATGAAAGTATGCAAACAATTGTTTTGTGCCAAATTTTAAGTTCACAGCTGCCTTCAGGCAAGGTGTCACCAGAGATTCCCGTAGAGTATTGTAGTCAGTCTGCTGACACACACATGGCTGTTACCTCACTTAGGGAGAGTTTATAAATCTATAAATGAAAAAGTGGCAGGGTTTTTTTCCCCACATCTCTTCTCCTCTTTTTACCATTTGTTACTTAAGGCCCGACTGGCCTCTTCTTTCAAAACCTGATTAATGTTAAGCAATGAAACAGAGAATAAGTTGTTCATTATATATTCTCTAGCATCGTTTATCAAAACTAATAACACTAGTGACGATCCTTTTGCTGCATTCAATTCATGTTCATGATCTGCAAAAACCAGCGGAGGATCATTTTAAATAACAAATTCAATATTTTTTTCCCTCCATAAATTGAGTTTTCATCAGATCATAATCATTTTGCCTATTACCTCATTACCTCCTTCATTCTTTTTACTTTCTATCATAACTGCAGGATTTTGTAGTGCGCATTTTATTATTATTATTATTATTATTATTATTATTATTATTATTATTATTATTATTATTATTATTATTATTATTATTGTCATTATTATAATCTTTCATGGTTAAAATGCTTATGAGACCGCAGTCTTGCCCTTCTCATCTTTGGAATTCAGTGATCTACAGTAACATTGCAGAAATTCTTATTTTTTTAATCTGAACCACAGCCAGACTTATAGCTCAAAGATTCTATCGATAACTTATACAGTGCTGTACCTCTCATGATTTAAAATAAAAAGAAACAACTCATCTTTCCACAGAACTTTATGTACCTGTGATGCAGAACACACAATTTCTGAACATAATACCGTAGAACTGTTTAGATGATCACAATATAATTTCCAAACAAAATTCTTTAGAACGGGGTAGATGATCATAATTTCTCTGTACACTGTTCTATAGAACTTTCATAATTTTGATTTTATAATATTGCACAATATGAAAATAATCATGAGAAGGATGATAGAATGAAAAAGAGAAAAAATCATGGTAAAAAAAAAATAATAATAAAAATAACGTGTAAAGCCAGAGATGAGTAAAAACAAAAATGAATGGAAATCTCAGTGGAAAGAAAGGCTCCTGAAAAATCACTGCAGTAAACCTAAATGCAATCTTACATAGCAGTATAGCTCTCAAGAGAAGCAATAAAGTAAATTATAAAATTTAAAAAAAATTTCAATTACATATTTTGTGCTTTTTTTTTTTCTTCACACAAAATTGCAACACAAACTAAGCAAAAAAAAAAATAAAAAAACAAGCAAATTATTAATGATCATTTCCTAGATCACAATCAGTAATCACAAAAGTAAGGGTCAAAATATTATGAAGATAAATATGTTAAAAACACTCATAAAAAAACTAAAGTTATGCCATTAGAAAGTCTTCATTAATTTCCATATAATAATTAATAACCTTCCATTACTGATATCTCACAAGGTTGAAAAAAAAGGCTGATCATACAAATGTATTACCTTTGAACAAGACATGGTGCAAAGAAGAAATAAGAAAAAAGCAAGAATTTAGCCCAAGACAACTACAATTAGAAAGGCACATTTCAGTCCTACTCCCAAAAAGAACAGGAGTGAAAGCCATAGTCCAAAGCGTATAAATCTTTATTTTTGTGTGTCCCTCTCTGAATGTATGTATGTATATAGACATGTATTCACTATGATATCCCCATCTCTGGTATAAGAGTTTTATAAGGCAGGAGAGAGAGGCTTAAGATGAAAAAGAAAAAAAAGAAAAATAGAAAGTCATCCCAACAGAAACCAAAACGAGTGATTCAGAAGAAAAAAAATCTGACTTTGTGATGATATTATATATACTTAACATAAAACATGGCTATAGTAGTATTCACATTTTTAGATAAAGCCACTTAATGATTGGATTAGTGTGCAGACACATATTTCTCACGACAGATATACATGTGTATATACATACTTCATGTCCTGAATCAAACATACAGAAAACTTAATACTGAAGAAGAAGCAAATTAAATGCAAGGAGGGAATCCTAAAAATTAAAAAAAAAAAAAAAATAATTGTTCAATATTGAAGAATCATATTTATAAACCCAACCAAGAAAACATGCCTAAAGTCTCATACTTGTGTGTGAGAGCGTGGTTTTTTTTGTTTTTTTTTTGGGGGGGGGAACTACAAACAAAGTGTGCAACTTTCGTACGAGTGAGTTTTCACAAAATATCTATAGTAGGTCACCACGTAATACACAATTAGGATATGGTTTCCATAATGCTGTGTGCAAAATCACCTTGTTTTTTTTACATTGCGCATAGGGCAGGTCAAGGAAATTATGTAACAGATTGTTTTCACCTGCTTAAAAAAAATAAAAGGAAAATTTGATTCAATAGTGGGTGAACAGATAAATCTTGTTAAAAAAAAATTCACGCCAATGAGAGATTAGCATTACTAAAACTTCAAATGGATTTCTACGATAGGGAAAAAAGATTACTGAACATAGAACTTGGTAGGATCAGGAGCCTACAGCAAGGTCATTTGATGCACCATATGAAGCGCAATCAGCCAGTCATTGCCGTGATGCAGGCAAATAACTGCTGTATCAAGTCAATGATTGTAAACATCAGAGATACACTTTTAGATAAACTGTAAATAAATCAAGCAACCTGTCCTAAAATGTTCATGAGTAAAATTCAACACATTTGTTGTTAGAGAAAATAATTCCAAATGCTGAGATGTGAATTGTCGCAACATATCTTAAATGCTTTATTCACTTTTCACATTTGTAAGACCAACTTGATTCTCCCATTTAAACAATTATCTGTATGGTTTTTTCCTCGCTATGATATCAAATTTCACCTCTCTTATTAACATAAGAAACCTATTTACAGATAGTTTTAAATCTAAATTTTAGACCTTGATCTTGATAAACTATATGGGTGAAACTGTAATCAAAATGTTGATTTAGTTTTGATCTAGAGTCTAGATTTTCACATGTTTGTAAACTTTTTTCTCAAACTAAAAACTATATTATAGTGGATGAGCTTTCACACAATGGAATGTTTATACAGGCCCATCGCAGTGGTGAAGCCTCATGCTGATGAAAGCCATACCATTTATTTTACTTTAGAGAGAAATTTGCTATTCACATTTATTATGCCAATCAAGTGAAACCAAATCCCATTTGTCAGAATCAAGTAGTACTAATTATATTTTTAACGAAGCTGTTGCAATGTGTGTCTGATTTATAAGATTAAAATGGTCTGAAACCAAAGGATCAAATGTTTAGATAACAAGTTTAAACATAATTTTACTCACACAAGAAAGTGATCCTTAGCATTGAAACTTCACTTCATAAGACTTTCCTAAATTTTCTTCATTGGCTACTACACATTGAGATCATTAAAATCCATTAAATATTTTTCTCTCTGGAGATATAACAACATAGCAGCAGCTTGGATTTCTATAATTAGAAGAGAGAACTCTGATGGCTCTGACTGGTAGCCAAAGCTTCACGAATGGACTTGCAGTTGTTAATTTCAAGAGACAAAACCTCAACTATCCCAAGTTATATCATCAACGAGCCCATGTTCCTCTATAGAAGCATTATTCATGTATTTCCTCCATTCAAAATAAATCAAATTCTGTGCCCCAATCAACATCTGAAAACTTGAACTAGTATTGGTAGCGCTTCTCTTTTCCTAATTGGGCCTAAAAGAGGCTGTGTGAACTATAGTTCATTTATAGACAAATCTCTATGGGTTTGAGTAATAGTCTAACAGGTCTACAAGTATACCCTTATCTACAAACCTGTGTAACCGTCAAATATGCTCTCTAAATATCAAAGATAAAATAAAAAAAATTTAAATGCAATCTAATTTTTTATACCTTATACCTTAATTCCTTTCTTTCCTGAAATTGCATCAGATTTTCATCTCTAGATATTAAGATTTTGACAGAAGCTGTGTTTTCCCAACCTAGATCTTAATTTTGTGTTGCCATTCCAGATTAAAAAAGATGGAAAGATAATGATATGCGTAGCTGAAGGAATTTCAAGATTTAGCACATTCACTTATGAGCCAAAAGTAAGATTAAATAAACAATATTAAAATATTTCATTTGGTGTGCATTCCCAAACATACTATGGACATACATTTCTCAGAGACATTAGTAATATGTACTCTCAGAGACATTAATAATATGTATTTATGTTTCTTTGAGAAAAAAGATAATAAGCATGTAAATAACCTGTTCATTGCGTATGTTTTTTTTCACCAATGTAATTTCCTATTTTCTTCAACAAAGAATAGTAAAGACAATTTGTATCATTCTCTATAACTTCACATATTTATGAATGCATCAAATATAAAAATTATTTAAGAAAAAATAAACATACATCCTGCAAAAGGATCTGATTTCTCTTTTGAAATCCACCCAATGAGCTCTTATGGATTAAAAAATATAAAACAGTTAGCGACTGAGAAACAATGATGATTCATTGGACATGCGAGTCAGAATATGTTTCACATATCAGTAGCATGTTAACTGTAGAGTTATGTCAACAACAGAGTCAGAATATGTTTCACATATTAGTAGCATGTTAACTGTAGAGTTACGTCAACAACAGAATCAGAATATGTTTCACATATCAGTAGCATGTTAACTGTAGAGTTACGTCAACAACAGAGCCATTCTTGCAAAATGCTCATCTATGTGGAGAGCATTACAGTTTAGATGTTTAAAAAAACTTGCAAAAAGATACAGAGAGGGAGGCACCAGAAATTCAAGTAGAGAATTAGAGAAACATATGGGCACACCTATTATTTATCTTACACAGTGTTAGGCATATTTCTGTCTGTCTGTTGTTCAGTTGGTCCGTTTGTCTGCCTCTCTGGGTTTTTTTTTTCTCTTTCTCTCTCAACACACACATACCTACTCCTAAAACAGCAGTATATTTGGCAGTAGAATAGTAGAAGACACAATTGAGCCATATAGAATTTGTAAAAGCGCTATTGTGTTTTGCACATCTTTCAGAGCTACAATACTACAAGGTAAAAAAGTGGAAAATCTAAATCTGAAACATATTTATATGGCGCTGGACATTGGTTTTCATTCATATATATTAATGCTTTTTTCATTCACTTTTGCAGAATTTCCCAATCATTAAACAGGAATAAATGTTATTTTTTAATCCCCATTTATGCATTTCAATTTCGAAAGAAAAGCTGATATGCACATCTTGACTAGGTAATATGTTATTATTTATTATGTCACTTAAGGCATGAACCCAAACTATTTGTAACAATACAGTGTGCACAATGACTATGCACAGATCACAAGTTATTAATTTTTTCAGTTACAGAGAGCAAGAGCAAAATATCCAGCTCACAAGGAATGATGAAAGCTCGAGGCAATACGATTGACATCCTTGGTGTTTCCAGCATTTGTTTCTCTCTAGATGTCTCATAGTGAATGTCTGAGAGAAGGCCATTTGGATATATGTTTTACCCATCACAGAATTACAACCACACTCAGATCAGTAATTGCTAGTAATGAAGAAAAGCAAAAGCAAAATATGCACAATTAAAAATAAACAGAATTAAATTGAAAATTAAAAACAAAATAAAGAGGAAATATGCCACAGACTATGAAAACCATATATTTTAAAAAGCCTCATTTCAAACTTGATGCTGTTACCCTTGCCCTCTCAAGCTGAGGGAGGTATGAAAGCCACATGTCATATCTTAATCAGCAAAGGGAAGAGCTTAACACTCACATGAGGCCAAGCAATCAAAATGATGTACATACCTTTAAATCATACTTGATGTATATGAAGAAGTACTCTAATAATAACTTCTTTATGACAATACTCATACCTAACACTTCCTTCTAGCTCAGCGATACCCACGTACATTGAGTGACGCTGATGGCCTGTAAATAAACTGTTTAGGTTCATAATTATGGAATTTTCGGCTGCAGGTTCAATCACAACACTGTTTGTCTTGCCCGATCAGACAGAGATTGAAATGATTGTCAGAGGCCGGGCAATTGTTTAACCTTTAGGCATATTGCCTTCTGTTAACTTTTGAGTTTTGAGGTCATGGGAAATTATTTCAATCTTACAAACTTTCATATTCCCTTATGATAGCACATATCTTATTAACTTTTTACATATGACTGTATTATGCAAAATATGTTTATGTATTTAGATTGTACTTATTGACAAGGAAAGCTATTTGACAACTTGAAGTTGAAAATTATTTTTTTGTGCAGCAAATGAAAAAAAAAAAAAATTCAATGTCATTATCTCACATGCATAGGAAAACAAATGTTTTGTAGTTTTTTTTTAATCTCTTCAGGATAAAAAAAAGTAGAACATCAATTATAAAATCACATATTGAATAACAGAAACTATAGACACAAAATGTTTTCCCTGGAAGGGATCACCAACATTGCCTTTCTCTCAACAATATGATTTTGTTGGCCAAAAAAAAAAAGGACAATGCTGCCTGGAAAAATAATATTATGAAAATGCTTCCTCGTTTATCTGGCGTCGGTTTTCTCTCATTCCCATGCCATCATATCTTCCCTCATTACCCAACCTGTGCCCCAATAATGGACATTCTCACCATTCTACAACAAATTTCATATGTCAGTGCTGTATCTTCACCACCCTCTAACTAGTGTGTAAACATCACATTTTTCCCCAACACCATCCAACAGGCTACAAAGTGCAGCACTTTTTGTTTTTAAAAACAAAACAAAAAAAGGCTAATTTTCTTGAAGATATCCATATGGGGTTGGTTATTACACAAATTATTTTGTCAAGTCTAGAAAAAGAAATATGAAGCTTGTAATGTCACTGTATTGTGAGGAGGAGATATTTGAACTGATTCATCATTGATTTGAGAGGAAAATATGCAAACAGTGTCATCATTGTGCCCAGATGATTAAAAAAAAAATGTATCATTCTTGGATTGTGTCACCTTTGTATCTCTAAAAACAAAATAAGTGGACTGTACCGTTTTGAATGTTTCTTCACAAGTAAACTTGGAATATTCATTGTCTGAAAAACTGTTTTTCTCTCTGCTTTTGTTTTCTGTTTCCCAGTTGAGCAGTTATCCATCCTCCCAGGTCAAAACTGATTTTGATTGGACACATCATAACGAGACAGAGTGGGTAAGCCCTGTTCCTGACACCTCTCCGGGCACCAGTATGGGAATCACAAGGTCATCCATGTTTGGCATCACAAAAACGCGCTAAAGCCAGAGAAAAAGATAGAGAGAGAACAATAAATAGAGGGCACGGTCAATCAGCATATAAGACTCTAATCATTAATTTAATGACAAAAAAATAACTGCTATGTTACCTAACTTTATTTGTTGGACAAAATAATTTCAAACTTTAGCAAAGTATATCTATCTACACATCTACAGCTGTCTATCATTGAAACAGGTTAGGAAGGATCCAATATGCAAAAAAAAAACTCAACACTTTTCAAAGCTCCTTTTTTATTTAAAATTTCTTTAGGCTTTGTATAAAAGGCACTTTTAGCTTTAGAAATAAGATGTTCCAGTAGTTTAGTCCCATCCAAAGCAATTGAAACCCATGCTGCTGGTGGTTGGATATAATTTCTTTTTATCTTTGGACATAATAGCCCGATTTACAACAAGAGCCTAGAGCAAACCAATTTGTATTCAAGAAAAGAACTAGAACTACATGCAGATTTAGAATTTGATCTACTATCTATAATTTCTTTTTATCTTTGGACATAATAGCCCGATTTACAACAAGAGCCTAGAGCAAACCAATTTGTATTCAAGAAAAGAACTAGAAATACATGCAGATTTAGAATTTGATCTACTATCTTACAGGCTCCTAGAAACTAATTGTATCTTGATTTGGATCAAATTTTAAATTCTTCAAATCTAGTGAATAGATCCAGTATATCATTGAGAAAAATTGATGATATCTTTTAATCAAGATGTAACACAAAGCTAACTTTTAGATCTAGATTTCAGCAAGGACAGGAAGTCAAAGGCAAGCATTGGACATTGAATAATAACTTTGTCATATTTGGCAGGCAATGAGTATCAAAATGACAGCAGCGAGGTTTATATTTGTGAGGTGGCCTGCAATTTTCCCGCTCAATGACTAGTTTGGACAAATTGTTATTTCCATATTTTTTGAAAACCCATTCAATTCCTTGCATAAAGCAGTTAAAATTTTTAGAATACATTAATTGGCTGCGATATGACCCAAAACTTAACACAAGGTTGGGGAATGAGAAACTGAGAAAAACATGTTTAAAGTTAGGGAAAGTTTCCATGTATGTTTGCAGTTATCTTCACAAGAACACCATAAAGCATATTTAAAGTTTGGGGGGGGGGCTTTTAAACTTTGTGACAAGATAAAAAAAAAAATGACAAATAGTTCATAAGAAACTAAAAAGTGGGGAACCTTGAAAAATTGATTTTTTTTTTTGTTTGAAGCCCAATAGCTCAAAACAGTAATTTCCAACATGAGCCTGAAAATTCCAGGCCACCTCACATTTAGCAAAGAGCCACTCTAGACTAACATCTCCAAGGCAGTGACTGCTTCAATGAAAACTGAACCTGCTCCAGTTTTTACAGTCTTGGTTTACAGTCAAAACAATAAGCAACCTTTTTATCATCAGCTAGGCCCTTCTAAAGTTTCATTTTGTCGTAAGCTAGCAAGAAAGTGGTGACTTCAATTCAACAGGATTTGCTTCATTGAGCAGAATAGTAGACAGCTCTAACAACATTGTCTACAAACTTTGGCCCAATTAAGAAAATGATCGATGAGCTAAAAATAATTGCAATTATCAAAATAAATAATTTTTATAAAAAAAAAATGTATGGCTTTCCACTTCCCCATGCAACTTTTAGATTTTACACTTTTCCCCACATATTTAAAACATTAGGGCATAGTCAATCAGAACATTCGATTGTCAGTTTTCTGAATAATTGAATAATAAAAAAAGTGTTTCAGAAATTGTGTGCAATGTCTAAATATTATGATTCCCTTTAACATATCAGCCGACAGAGGATTGTGTAATCACAACAAATCTGCCTTACAAAAGACTTTTAACTTCACATCAAAGGCAGGGATTTTTCACACAACCTACCTGGAATTCTAGAGCCAATTTTTTCTCAATCCATTCTGTAACATGAGTAATTTTCACAGCTCTCTCTCCAACTTGAGGTTTTGCAGAGAGACGAAGCAATGGATTTCCTCGAAAACCATACCTGTCATGCAAGATAAAAGTGGTACATTATACTTGGACAAGAAAATGAAAAAAAAATAAGTCATTTAAGTAAAAGCAAACACCTGTTAAGTGCACAATAAAAACACTATCTGATACTGCTTAGTAGCAAAAAGATAAACTTTTGGGATTTTTTATGGTTAGGCGATTATATCTTCATCATAAGTCAAAAGTATATAGAGGCATTTCCATTGATTTTTCCCCACCTAGCTCTGACTGCACAAAGTCAAAGCGTCTCAATCCATCTTCAGTTAGGAAATGGAACCTCTCATTTTGAGCGCCATAGATTCATCAGTTTGCTTTGCAATCCATTGCCTTTAGGCGATTTGATTTAGCATTATAAGGGATTTTTTTTTATGAAATGACATTTGTTGCCTTTTTTTTTGTCTATTGTAACAGAATGATCAAGCTAAGCGATTGCCTCTGTGCATTAAAAATACCAAAAGCTTTTTTAACATTTTTCAATTTGAAAAAAAAAAAGTTATGACACCACGCTTATGATCACAAGAAATGTAACAAATTGACATTTTGTTCAATCCTCACCATAATCTGTCTGAATGGGGTGGCGGAATATTCAAGGCCAGCTTCCCAACCAGGCTGTTGACAGTGACAGTGAGGGTGAGTGGCGTATTGGAAACATTCTCCATGGCCCGCTTGATGACTCCATACTCTGTGGCTTGCTGAAAGTACTTGGACTGGGTTATCTTGTTCAGATAACGGAAAAATTTCTTCCCTGAGCTACCACCTCCGCCGGCACCACTGAAGGATATATAAAAAAAACATTTTATATGATACTTCCATCTATGGTGACGTCAAAATTATACCATTTGCATTTCTTTTTCAAAAGCAAAAAATTTCACTCTTTTTGTCATAAGTGAATAGTTTGACCAAATAAAAACACTTTACACTTTTCCATATTCAGAGTGTACTTAAACATTTCAGGACCATAATCTTATAAAAACATGATGTCCATTTTCAGTTATAGATGAATATTTGTCCCCAAATATGAGCCAAGAGTTGAAATCACAGGAAAAAGCGGTAGCTCAACATCTGCACACCAAAAATTTGAAAAAAGCATATTCTTAATCAATAGTAATAATAGTTAAATAAATTTCATAAAGGATCACTAAGTAAGTCACATTGAAAAGTTGAGAATCATCAAAATTTGTAAAATGAAACTGATACTGATTGTCCTCACTCTCAATGTTCCAAAAACAGAATTCATTTTTAAAAGAGGTTACCTTATTTCATTACAATTGCTACCCTTGAATAGAGTTGGCATACAGGTTGCCAAATTGGAAAATTGAAAACAATTTTGCTTTCACTAGCACTCTGGTCGAGCAGGAATGATTAAAGTCTAATTAAGGTATTTGACAAATTACTTTAAATTTCAATTTTAAAACTTAGAAGAGGAGAGCTCGCAGTAAGGATTATGAATTTTTAAGTCAGGCCCCACTTATGACATGCAGATTTATTCCTGTTACTAATATAATACAAAAAACTGAGGAAGAGCACCAAAGCAGCCTTTCCAGCTAACACATGAACAATGTCTATCTGCAAAAGTTCCTCACTTTTCGTCTGCTGCAGAGGGCACCTCCTCCTCTTCATCTGTTGAAGATTCTGCACTGTCTTCCTCATCAGAGTGAGTAATTGCTGATCTGAAAGAAACCAAAATAATACAAGTGATTTATCTTTTCTTAATTGTAAATAAGTGAAAAGAAAAACTACATTTTAAAATGACATCCCTCAACATTTGAAATTTTAATAATATACTGTACACCTCGAATCCAACGAACACCTTGCATTCAACAAGCAGACTAAAATCCCGGTCTTTTCTTTCTTCTTTGACTCTCTAAAAATACCTTGCAAAATTAATCTCAGATCCGACCTCGGGTTCAACGAACTACAAGTATTGGGAAATTCACTATAGAATGCTTTTCTGCTTAGAAACTGTGTAGTTAAAATTTAATCAAAAGGTCCCCTGTCAGCTGTTAAGAAATGCTTGAAGTTTATAGGTGTTGGACACCCTTTATGCCATAGTATATACCATACTAACGGTAGGGGGAGCAAATTATTGATATACAGGGAGAAAATAATAAAAAGAGAGGGGAAAGTGGGCAGAGAGCTAAAGCGGCAGCAACTTGGACAATGGTGGGAAGGGTAAAGAGTGGCTTTATAAACACATAGTTAGTTGATAAAAACAGGGGAGATAATTATGTGGTAATTTCACTTAGGTTGGTTACTGCCTTTGTGGGGCCTTATGTTATTGCTCCAACGAACTGTTAAAAGTGACCAAACTACTGTACTGTATACTTTTCCTCCATCCCCAATTTTTTACTAAAAAAGAAAATAGGGAGAAACACAGAAGCATTTGCTCTGCTTATACTCACTTGCTTCCATCAACAGAGTGTCCCACAGATTGTGAATGATGAGATGATTTCTTGAGTTTCATCAGATTCATCTTCGTCTCGATGGTCATGGTGAAACCACCTGAGTATGTGACGTCTAGGTCTACCCAGAAGCCACGCTCATCAATGTATGGCTTGCCAGCATTGCGTATGGCAGGAATTTCATAGCCCATATGGATGTCTGTAACCTGCAGCTCCTCTATGAAGTAAGGAACCTGTTGCAGGCATTCAGAAATTTTCTTTAATGTATTTCGGAAAAAAAAATAAATAGATAAGTAATGGAACTTGCACAATTTGCACTTCGAAAAAGATGTCCTGAAGCAAAAATTCGACATGAAATGTTCAGAGGTTTAAAAAATTGGTTTCTTTATTTTTTTCTTCTCGTCTGAATGCATAAATACCAAAAAAATTTTGAACGATAGTTATAGCAGTCAAACAAAAGGTCTATATTCCACATATAGAGACAAGAAAATTTTTGAAGATCTTGCTCTGGATCTCAATCTTGTAAATAGATCTTTTACTTCTTGTTATTTAAATGTAAAATTGATGTGACAACAGTTCTTCACACCTTTCTAAAATTTCACAAGATAAAAAAAAGTTGAGAGAAAAATATCAACTGCCAGCAAAATTATGTCTTACATGAATCTTAGAGAGTTTGCGCTGCAGTTTCTCCGTCACTTTTCCAATCCACCACTTGTCCCGTAGAAAATCAAAAAAGCACCGCCCAATCAGTGCATTCACCCAGAAGAGTTGGCTGTCACAGACAATGGCACTTTTAGGACTTATCACCCTTGGCTCTTCGGATTCCTTTGCCGTGGAAGGGGGCCCACCTTCTCTAGGTGTGGAGGTTCTGCTCTGATCTCGCTGGGCCACGGCGTGGTGAGAAGGACTTGAAGTTCTTGACAAACTTCCAGAGGGCATCAGACGCCCCATGTAGTGGGCGAAGGGAAGAAGATCTTCCTTCTGAGATTAGAACATGAATTCAAAATGAAATTGTTTGTTTCATTCGAAATTTCAATTTCAAGAGGAAAATAACATAAGCCTCACCAGTGTGTGTGCATATATATATATAATAGAGAGGCCCACTATCAGTATTTTAAAGCTGAGTGTTATTTGTGAATTAAAAGAAAAAAGAAACTCATATTATTTGAATTATAAGAATCATCTCAAAACATGACAAATCACTTAATTAAAGAGAAACAGAATTTGATTTCCGGAGGAATTCTGAAAAATTTGCTTATCAACCACGAATAAAATTTTAATGAAATTTCAAAGAGGACCTATTTTTATCCTTTATCATTTTTTCTTGAGGAAAAAGAACAAAGTTTGCATCCTGTTTTGAAAGAAGAAGCTTTAGAAAGCCTATCATTTTCACCGTCCTGTTCTAGAACAAGAACAGAAGAAAAAACATGACCAACATGTATTAAATTAATGAGAAAAAAATGGAAAATATTTCCATATTTTCTTTTTCATTCTTCGGCTACTCCAATTGAGTGAGGAATTGACCTAGTAAGAAAAATGCTGGATAATATGGTTTGTAAGCAGTGGTTCCATAGCAACCAAACCTTCACCCTCTGAAGAGTGCTATATGGGGAAGAGGAAATAAAGTAAAAAAATTCTGATGACACTTTGCCGTGCTGTAGACAGAAGAATAAAAAAGAACTTCCGAAAAAAAGAGACACAAGAAGAGAAAACATCATGTGCAACATGAATGAAAAAATTTCATCCCTGAACGAGAAAAGTGATTTCAAATTGAATGAAATAGATGAAAGGAGATTCAGTTTAAACCAGCCATCAAAAAAATTGTTTTTTTTTTAATACGATCTGGTATTAAAGTAACAAAAAGTCCCCTGTGGCTGTGGAATCACAGGGAAATAATTGTCACGCACATATATGATGAAAATCTGATGCAAAGATCGGATATAAAAATTTCATTCATGTATTGTATACTTCAAACTGTTTCTTGAAACTCAATTTCAACACCAGAGTAACCAGAGAAGAGACTGCCAACAAGATAAAACAAAGCCCTTCAAAATTGATGTGGAAAAAGTGATGGTGAGATTTACGATATCCAACCGAGTCATAGCAGCCCTGTAAGAAAACACAATATTCTGCAGCTTTACTCATTGAAAAACTTTGGAGCTCCTCAAGTTATTAAATTTATTTATAAATTTCTTAGCTTAAAGTAAGATAATTTATATGCAGCACTTTCCACAGTACCTCATAGAGATAGTATTTAATTCTAGCAACAAATTTACACTTTTCCAAAAATTTGGAAATAAGCTTTGATTATAACAACTGAAATAAGTTCAGATTTAATACAATTTACTTAACTTCACCTTAACCACTCCTACCTCAATTTTCTTTGCACTGGTCTGTTCTGTTGCTGACTCTGAAGCAAGGGATACTAGGGAATCCACTGACCCTTCTCGTCTATTTCTCAAGGCAGTCTCAGATAATTTCTGCTGAGTTGGACTCCAGTGGTTTATTACCCGTCGCATCTCCAAAACATGGTTAGCTGTAAAAGTCAGTTGAAAATGTAAGCCCTGCTATCTTTGGTGATTGACTGTTCAAGACATAGGTCTGATAATGCAAATGCTCCTCTTTTTGCTGGTAGTCAGCCAAAGCCAATGTTTAGAAATGCAAATATTTCAATTAATATTGATGGCCTATGAAAGTCTAAATTTCATAATGCATGTGAATATTAATTTTATTATATTTCTACTAAACCTTGTGTATAGGTTAACAGATTGCACTTGGGGGATTTTTTCAAACAGATCATAGGTTTAGACAGTGGGTTTAGAAGAATTAAGATTATAGATGGATAATGCCCCTTTAAGTTGGTACTCTCAACTGGGACTAATACAAAATGCAGAATAAATAAATTGCATCAATTTAACAAACATTCCAGAATAGTTTGTAAAATCTCATCTGAGCGTGGACCTAGATGTAGAAGCTAGAGACATAGTTCACATCCTGCCAGCTGGGCTCATACTTCTGAGCATGTAATATCCCTTCATTCCAACCCTTGCTGCTTGTTTAGTCTCCAATAATTGTGATGGGCTGGTTAAGACCACTCAAATGGAAGAATAGCAAACTACTTGTTTTAGGTAGGTCATAAATCTACGCAAGCCAGACATGTAATGGTTCCTTAACTTCTAACTAAATCCTAGAAATAACTGAAGATACAAAATTGCAAAATTACACGTTTTTTTCTTCCCTTCTTATGCAAGATTTAAAAACTTTAAAGAGCTTAAGTTATATTATAAAATGTATTACACCACTGATGAGTTAAGGTTTTGCTGTGATTAAATGTTGCCCAGCTTCATTACGGTAGGGATTGAGTATCAATAATTTTTAGGCAGCTGAAATCCCATTTTTACCATAGGAAGTGTGTATGTGGTACTAACTACAAATTAGTAAATAACATAGAATAATAAAGATGATTTTCACGATGTCAAATTAAACTAAAAGGTTTATATAAGCCTGAATAGTCCACTTTTAGCACTAAAGGTTACTTTAGGATTTTAAAAACTGTGAAACCGTAAATATAAAAATCATAAAGATATTAAGTCCTCAGGTGACATTTTTCCTTTACAAATCACCCACATTGAAACAAAATGATTCTGCAGTAATTAGAACTTTGTTTGGTTTACCAGTGTTCTTATGTATACAACCTGCAGTACTATGATCATACTGATAGAATTACCAAGGGGCTTTCCTTCAACAGCTGCAGCAAGCCTTCGAAACCACTCTTCCTTTTCACGTCCTGTGCGAGCAAACAAGTAGATGATTTTGTGCTCACATTTTTCCTCCGTCACAACTTCGAAACCGTGAACATGAGACTTGTCTTTTAGGTCTGACATGTTTGGATCTGATGAAATGTGTTTCATGGAACCCCTCTTCTGTTCTGGCCTTTTATCTGCACTAAGATCTATACAGATTGGGTACTTTTTGCTCCAGATTCTCTTCTTTACAAGCCCATCTGGCACCAAATAAACACTGGCTCCTGGCAAGTCAAAGTGTCTTTGGTGTATAAACTGAGGCTTTGGGAGTACCTCATCCCACATGGCACGTTTTGGTACTGGATTCTTTGGCCTCTGAATTCTCAAGTGCGATCCTTCAAGGCTGATAAAAACAGAGTGAGTCTTGTTGATATGATAGTCATCTACATTATAGTCTGACAATTCATTCAACCAACCCTGGGGAAAGAAAAAGTTTCATAAACATTGTAAAAAATGGACACCCAATGAGTTTTTTTTTGACAAAGCATTTGCTGCATTAAATAAATAAATTTAACTTCATTCAACCACTCCTTGAAATAAAAAAAAAATTAAAATGTAAAGTTATGAGATAAAGTTGATCTGAAAGGAGGGGGAAAGAAAATTGTAAATATGCAAAAATGTAAACTCTAACTAAATTTTAGCTTTTAGAGTTCGAGTTGAGAAGACATATTTGCCTTTCATCACCACCAATTCACTTCAATTAATTCATGTCAAAGTTTAAGGGAGGTGCAAGTTAAGTATAAAATTTTTGGAATGCCTAAATTGCCTTACACCTCAATAATTCTTTTTCAGATTAAGCCTATGCACAAAAAAATAAAATGATAAAGTTTTGGAATATTTTGAAAATTAAGTACACTGTTTGTACCATTCAAATCTACATTGAAAAAAGTATATGAATATTTTGTTTGATCTATTTGATTCATTTATTTTTTAAATGCAGCATTAATTTTTAGACTAGTTTTGGACCAAAAATAAAGGCATTCAGCAACAAGCCTGCCCTGTTAAAACAAAAACTTTTTTTTTTTTTTCAAATCTATTTACTAAGGGAGAGATTATCACTCAGGAAAAAACTTTGATAATCAAAGAGATCTATGATTTTTGACAATTTCTACTTATGAAGCAGAAATAAATAGCAACCAGTCCTGCTATAAAAATGTTACTTAAAGTCTTAAATAGTCCTTGACATTTATTCATTCTTAGTTTCAAACAGTCGTCACAGTATTTCCACTCAAATAATAGAGTGACCTTTATTTATTTTGGGTTTTACTGAGAGTGAGTGCAATAGAAATACATATAGTGTGTTTTAAGGTCTTATAGTTATATGTCAAACCACATGGTTACCCTCAACTCTTATTGCTTGGTTTATTCATGTGTTAACTTATAAAGTATACACCAGCTGTTTCTCCAGATAATGAAATATTGGTTTTTATATAAATGTTTAGGTGATTACCAGACTGACCTTATAGGTAAACTCCTCTGATTCTGTTGTGATTTTCATTTCAGGCACTGGGGGAGCCTCCTCCAGAGGGGGGAGAATGAAAGGCTCTGGTGGTTTTGGAGGCTCAGTAAGCCATGCGTACAGTGCCCAGCCAGCAGACGCCAGAAGCACACCCATTATAAAGCCTGACATGTAAGAGGGTAGTGGCACTATCATGTAGGCAAACAAAATAACAGCGACAGCGATTAGTTTCTGATATGGTAAGGACCAAGGATCTAATGAGAGCACACCATGCCCAACAGGCAAGCTGGGCTTGGCTGACAAAGATTTAGACTGTGGAATGTTTAGAGACAAGGCCCTTTTTTTTTCTTCACTTATTTTTTCAGAAGACACAGAATCACCTACAGGACTTTTAGCACTAGTGTCTGGGGCTACAATCTCCTCGTCTGGGGTATCATGGAGAGCAGACATAGTTGCCACAGCACTTGTTTTACGCTCTTTCTTCCCCAGTCGTTTTATGACTGATCTACTCTTTACTTTTGTACTAGTTGAGAAACCTGTAGCATGGCTTGAGTCCTCTACATTGTCAAAGTGCTCAACAAACATGAGAATATCTGCAGGGGAGGTGTTCTGAGGATTGTGGTATTCAGAATTCTCCAAACCAGACAAGATTTCTTTGTATTCCCCAATCTCTTCAAACTCGTCTTCCCCATCAGCCACAGCCAGAGGATGATCTTCAACACACACTGAATTAAGGTTTAAGCTACTGGAATCAGCAGAAGGTCCACTAGCTGTGTCAGCCACCTCTTCCTCAGAAACAGAACTCTTGGCAGACAATGGCAGTTTTTCTTTCGTTACATTCACTTTCTCTGTCTCTTTCTTTGATTGTTCTGGATCATTCTCTATGGTGTCAATATCTGTGTCCTTTCTAAGTTGGTTTTGTTCTGGGGGCGCTCCCCGCAAAATTGGCACTGTTTCTTTTACAACTAAATCTGGTGTGTCACCAACATTGCCAATGCCTTGCACTGCCTTAGCTATTTCATTCTCAGGACTAGCTCTAGGGCTCTGGTCTCCTGAAAATTCATCAATTGTTTTTGAAATTTTATCTGCAATTTTTCCTTTCAGTCCTGAAAATAATTCTTTGGAGGTTTCTATTCTTTGTCGCGCTGCTACTCTGAGTGGTGAACCAGTCAAGTCAGGAGGTGTAACTTTGCTTTGGAACTTGGGATCTTTTTCAGATTGGGATGCAGAGTTGTTTCTCTCTGGTTTCAAATCTTCATGTCCTGATGAAGTTGATGAGACTGAGGAGGTTGACATAGAACGTTCATCTTTTTTGTTTGTTCTTTGCGACTGTTCCACAATCTTTTCATACTTTCCAGTATAGGATGTGAGATCCTCTCCATCCTCATCCTCCTCTAGCTGTTTAAAGCTGAAACCAGACAAAGATACACCTGAGCCTTTAGCTTGAGACAGTGGCTGAGATGGGGCAGCAGGCCGCTGAGCCCTGCTAAACCCTTTTTTGAAGTTCATTGCAAAGCTGAAATAAAAAAAAAATAAAAAAGGGAGAGAAAAAATTGATCATTTGTAAAAATTAATGCTCAAAATGAAAAATGATTGGCTTCCAAGGGTGACAAAAAATTCCCTGCAACTTTTGATTAATCCCATGAGTTTTACTTGATGTCAGAGACTGAAATTTTAGAGATTAAAAACTTCAAACTTTGTAAACTTTAACCATAATCTTTTTTATTTTAATAAATTGGTATTACTTTGACTTATTTTTCTAAAGCTGTGTTTTGATAAGTTTGGAATCTTACAAAATTTATTTTAGGTTCTCAAAATTCACCAATTTTGAAATGGTTTTCATTTCATTTGGTCTCTTATATTCTGCTCACGGCTGTTAAGAGCTTGCATTTTAGTTTGCCTGCCAAGCTCCACTGCACTACAGAGGTCACGAGGTCAATTACCCTGGCGGAGTATTTAATGCTGAAACGTCTCCATCCAGTGAAGACACTGTAAACCATGTTTGCACACATACCGTAGTTTGTGAACGGGTATCTTCAATGTGAATAGGTCTCTGTATGTTGTAATTGTGTGTATGAATATTATGTAAACGTATGTGTGTCTGTGTGTGTAATTATTTTACATAGTATCGTCTAGCCAGATAATTATATCAGCTAAATATTTAGGTTTTCACCAAGTTTTGCCTCTTTGTTGGAGGAATATATGTCTGTAAAAAGGGTGCCAGCTGAAGATGATCTTTTCTCCATTATACCATTATCACTTTCAACTTTTTTTTCTGATTTACATTCAGTCCACAGGTGTGCAGCAGCAGACTACTCAGAGTCCTTCAAATTCTGATTCATCACTTTACTCTTAATGTTTGACTTTTCACATCACACTTGGAACATATAGTTGTTGAATGTTTGTTACAAATATCATCCTCAATGTTAATATTACATATGAAAAATATATGATCTTTTTTTTGTCAAAGACGTGGTTTTTCTCTTGAATCTTTTGGCCTTCTAGTCCAAGAACGATTGCAACAATTTCTAGATAATTCTTTAAAACGTTTATTGTGGTGATCAATGGTATGAGCCATTACAGCGTCCAGGGCTTACATAACTAGGGAAAGTTATATCGTATGTAATTTTTTCTTGTATGGAGTTGAAATGTTCATTAAAAATTTCTGCCTTGGAAAATATATGAAATATAAATTTGCAAAATGTCGTCTCTACACAAAGTATTTAGCCTAGATGAATTACGAATTTAATGCTAAAAAGTAACGAAAGAAAATGTAATGATAGTTTTTTACACAACTTCTTACTGTTATCTCCATGGCATTAAACTAGCTTCACACTCTCCTTCCGATGATACTTTTTGGGTCCCTTTTTTTGAAACTTTCAAAATGTTTTCTTTATGATAATACCATTGCATACGTTTATTTATAATTGAATAATTTTTTTTTTTAATTAAAATCACAAAATGTTTTGCCTGATGCTATTGTTTACACAAAGTTACTGTTAATTAGAAATAACATAACTGTTATCTTTACACCACTTAAAAGATAATAAAAAGCACTTTAAAATGATACACTATCAGTTTAAAACTGCGTTTGTACGTAAATGTTGAAAACAAGTAAAATTCACAAATTCCATTGCTTTGTGGACAAGTGAGCACGATTAATGCAGGGGACAGATTGAGCAACCTCTATTGGTGCCTGGGGGAAGGGGGCTGTGGGATCAGAGGCTGCCTAGACCTACCTTCCGTAACTCTCCATCTCTTGCCCCACCACTGGACTGACCCATTGACTGCTTATTTGGAGCCTGCTTACAGCCCCCAATCTTTCAACCCACTTCCCTTGTGAAGCCATAATTCTTGTGCTGTCTCTCCCGCTGTATCTCCTTCTGACAGGTCTTTAAAGCTCACTCAGCCTCTCCCACTGTTGGGTCTTTGCTCACCCCCTTAAACCCAAGAGCAGGTAGTAATAGAATTTACTTAGTAATAAAAAAGGATTCTGGTAAGATCCCCTTGTAGTGTGTACTACTTATAGCGGGCACCGCTATAGTTATCTTCCACAATATCATGCTGCAATGTATTGGCAAAGTCAAATGCATTGACGTTTGGTTTACAAAAATTCCTAAATTGTAAATATAATCCAGAAAAATCGAATGAATTTTGCTGAAAATGAATGAACATGAAATGTTCCCTGCATCCATGATTCAAAAGTGAAACAAAAGAGATGGTCGAACTGATTAGCTGCAATTTACAAAATTCTATCAGAACCTGTACACGGGATTGAATTTGGGGCTAATGAATTATGAACATTTGATGGCAATTTACATGTGCGCTTCAAATGATTCAGAAGTCATGCCATCTATTGTTTTGAATGTATAATCACATCCTTACCCCTACCAATTGTAAGTAGTAGTACTACTACTAGATCTAGCAGATCATTCCATAATACACACTAGGCGGAAAACAGACAATGAGGTGAAAACAGTTTCTGAGTTTCCAACTTGATGGCATAGATCATTTAAAAAATTACGAATTATGATGAGTTTCTGTCGTTAGTTCAACTTTTCTGGAGGCTTTAGTAACGAAAGTTTTGAAAAATTTCGTGGATTTTTATTAATTACGCCGGCGGTAAGTAGTGCTAACTCTAAATTGGCGGCACCAATGTTAACAAAATAATACAGACTAGAAGAGCTTACAGTTATTTGAAGGAAAAGACAAAACACTCTGGTTTTTTTATTGTTTCTTGTTTTGTTTGTGTTTTTTTTTTTTTTTGGACTGATTTAGATCTAAATCTAGATATATATAGACTCTAGATCTTAGATAGATCTGAAAACTGCGGATAGCTAGAGTATACTAGATCTAGATCTAGACCTAGCATTTCGACCTAAGACTGCCGTCAAGACATGAAAAAGACAGTTTTAGACATCTCCTTTCACTTTTACTATGATGTTTTAAAACTGATTTCTGAAAAAAATACAAAACAAACGATTATTTTTTTAGATTAATAAAATATAATTACAGACTTGCCTTGATAGTGATATATGTTCAAAAGCGAGCCTACGTTGGGGTTGCAAAACGTTTAAGAGCGAAAACAAGCCTACGATAAATATCAGTTCAATTGGTTTGCGTGTCTTGAGAAAATCTAGATTTTCAGTTTTTCAGGAAATCTATATTTAGGTGCACTTCATTGTTTAGCTATTCGGGTAAGACTCCCACAAATCTATGAAAAACTAAACACTGTTGATCAGTGGGCTCGTTTGTCTTAAACTTGCCAGATACCAGTAAGCTTTTATTGCGTTTCATAGATTATATAGATTAAATGTATAAATCTGATATATTTACCGATGATTTTGGCAAACATAGTTGTCAAAGTATTTATTAAAAATAGCAGCATTGTGATAAATACAAATAGAATTAATAATAATCAAAATATATCCTTAATAAACTTATAATTTAATAAATGTTTTCAACCAAAAAAATCAATTTGGTCATGTATATGAGCTATATTTCCTGTTAAGTATGCTTCGGAGATAATGTTTGTTTATGTTACGTGTTTTTTCATAGAAATATTTTCTAAAAAAAAAAAAACTGATCACAGTTATTAAACCTCCAATTAATGCCTAGCTTTTTGGAGATATCTTATTTTTTTTCTCTCTTTAATGGCAAATACTGACAAATCGAAATCGCCTTTTTATTTACTCCAGTACAGTTTCAAACAACATGGCGATTTTTTGTTATTGTTGATCGGCGTGAGGGGTGGTCAGACCATTAGAAGTTTCTAACAATATATTGGAGCATGACAAATTTATAAATGTTGATCTGCACACTAGATTGTTTATGAGAATGCGTATTTTAAAAATCTTGCTCATGACTGTCTGCTTGTCTGGTTTTGTGGTGTCTCAGGTAATTAAATTTTGTCTATATCTAGATCTAGATCTAGATCTAAGTGTGTGAATCTGATGTAACACCAAAGCTCGACTTCAGATTCTAATCTTATATGAGTCTTGATTTGGATGAAACTTGTCGGTCTAGATTAGGGTTTGATTGCGGTTCTAGTATTTGCAATTCATTTCTTTGAGGAGCTCATATTTCAGAGCACTGTGATGTAATTAGCCTCTGAACACTACAGCACTCAATACTAACACCAGTTGAGGCCCCAATAATTTTTTTCACTTGAGAATGAATTTAATAACACGGCTACAGCCTAGATAAATTTGGTACTCTCATATTAGACCTTTTAGAGTGCTCAAAAACTACTGTTGCACATCCACTATTTGCTGGAACTGCAATGTATCCATAAGGTGTATTTTACAAACGTGAATAAATGAATTAAAAATATATCCCAAATTCAACAAATATTGAACTTCAAAGAACATACATGAATTATATATGAAATGAGGGGTAATTTAAATTTGAAATCAAATCTAAAACTCTCTCGACTAGAATTAGTGGAAAGCTTTTTTTTTTCAACATGTATTGAAAAGAAATGTACCTCACCCCATACGAAAAAAACCAGCATTTTTAGGACTAGAAAACATATTTTGCAACACTATTTCACCTCTTTTTGGGCATGTGTTCTCATAGAAACTCACAAAGCAAAAACACTTTTTCAAGTAAAGAACATAACATCTATCAATTTGTGTTAGTGGTGCAATTACAATAAAAAAATATTTCCTAAATGTCCCATTCTGGTGTGTCATAGTCTAAAATACACAGTGAGTGGCAAATTGTCAGACACTCATATATTAAAAATGACCATAGGTCAAATTCGTATTTAAAAAAACGTGAATCTAGTAATACTCTCGGTAAATGTTTAAAAACTTTTAAATCTATATTCAATTGGAATGAGATCATTATGGGCAGCTGGTAGAGCTCTCTAAAATGATCTCAAAAAGCTGAGATAAAAAACAAGTGCATACACTGAACGCATAAAATTTGGACACACAGGCTCAATCAAAGGCTAAACATACTTTACCAAGTTGTAAAGGCAGATTATACTTTGTGAAATCAACAAGCCAGTAGATCACATTTGCGCTCAAAAAAGATGGATGGAACAATTTTCTTAGGGTGCACAGCAGTCAGCAGAGACAGAAAGTGACAATGGATTTGAGTATTCCTAGGATGCACAGCAGAAACAGAAAGAGACAGTGCATATCGAAACAAATTGATACACTGCACCACCCTAGATGGCTCCAGCAGTTAAAAGTATTTTTGTCAAATCGCAAAATATTGTTCCTCTTTGTTATGCATTTAAAAAAAAATAAGCCAGATACACAAATGAATGCTTATAAATATAGAGAGTGTATTATAATGTCCTTCGGCGACACATTGAACACTGACTTCATAAAGAGTTTTCCCCTCAAGATGTGACATAAGTCAACGATAAACTTTGGAACTGGTCGATTCTGTTTAAAACGAGTATAGACCTCGGCAAATGTTTTGAAAAGATTTGAATTGGCCTGATTTAATAGTTAGATCAGCCTTCTTAAACATTCATCAATGAAAATGTGACATTTTGTTGTAGCTTTTTCCGGAGTTGAATCAAACAACAATAAAATTTTTTTAAATAGAAAGTTTGAACTAAACGGCATTTTTATGTCATAATATAAGTTTACTCACATCTCCAATATTATAAATCAAGCAAATTATGTTCTCAAAACTGTTCATGTTACAATTAATAGGCTTATAAATTAACCTTTGCCTCTTCGAACCTTATTATGGAGAGATAGCCTGTGATTAGCAATCTCCCCCCTCCATTTCACCCATAATTTTCTGGAATTCCTGCTTTGTACCTCCATGATAACTATCACTTTTTTATGTGTTTGGAGGAGATGTTAAATAAATTTGCTAAGATCAGGAGCAATAGCGACTGGCTCTTCTTTCAAAGCTGTTCCTGCCTCTAAGACTGACTTTATTGTCTCTAATGTTATATTTCCTCCTACTTCCTCTGCATAAATTTCTATCCATCTTTGTTTGCTAGGGATACAAACATCTAATGTTTTCCCATTTCTTTATCTCTATTTATACCACATCAGCCCCGTAGCCTTTTACAAGGCAAGAGCAAGTTCTGCGCCTCTTGCTACCCTTTCCTTCATCTCACTCTTTACTAAAACATTTCTTCAAATGTCACCTGTCTTTCTATTTCTATATTGCGGGGGAAAGCTCAATTAGTGAGTAAATTTGTTAAAGTGTGGGAAGTTGATACTCCAACTAAGCTTTATTGTTCCTATTGTTTGTAGTTTTACATCCTCAGCAAAGTCTATGGTTCTATGAAAGGCAAAAAAATTTAGTTTTAAAAAGTTTAAGACAAGTACTGACTGATATACATTACCTTACTTGTGATGTCCTTCGCATTATTGAAAATAGCTTAGGTTTCTCTTTCATACATTGAATACATTAATTTGTAAATTTAAAACACACAGAAAAGTCAAATGCTCATCAAAAGATTCCCACAAAGCCACAGTGTCTCTGGGTCATTTCACTACCCTTTCAGATGTTGCATTCACAAATTTCCTTCATAAAGTATGCGTTGTGCCCATGTTTTGGCAAATGAGTGCCAAGGAAGCTGTTATCAGTAATTACTTGATAGAATTTTTTTAGAAGATTTGACTTGAATTGGATCACAAATAGTCTTCTTCTTTATACTCTTGCTCTGGATTTCATATTCCATCATCACAAACACAGCACAGTTTATTTAAATATTAGATACAAAAGTAATGTGCTCCATTATGAAAGAGGAAAAAAAAAAAAGAATGACCACATATCCTATTTAGATATTCATAAAATTTTGAATGCTTTTTTTTAGCCAGATAGATAGATTTTGGTATACTTTAAATGAGGCTCCATGTAAGAAATACAATTAAACCAATTTGATTTTGCAGAAATGATATGACCTCCAAGTCTTGATAACATGAGTGAGGTTTCCAGCAGATTGATCGTTCCAATTATTTTTAATTAAAAAAACAAATACAGGTTTTGTTGGTTTTTTGTTTTTACACAAAACGAGATAATTTAAAAAGTATATATAATTTCGTCCATAAGATTTTGGTATGGTACAATCTGATATATAAAACTAAATTTACAGGTTTCAAGCAAGGCTGCCTCAGGTTTTCATAAGATAAGCAACATTGGTTTTGATTGGTTCATTGCTGGTTTAAGGCATAGTAGACTCATGTACAACACATCACCGGGCAACATGCACCTTGAAAAATAATTGAATTTGATCTTAATTTTAGAAGCATTCCAGATTTTTAACAAAGAATTTTTGCATTTTCAATTCAAAAATATGATATTTTTTTTTAATAGCTATGCATTCTGATCACTTACGTTCGGAGGATGAAATACATTTTTGAAAAAAAAAAGGAGAAACTCTGTGTAGTTTTGGGCTTTACAAGTATTTATCGCTGGCCATGTATGTCCTTAATGATACGTGTAACATTGTGGGGAAGGGCAAGTTGGGAATACAAATGAAAATCTCATGTTATCAAGCAACCAACCATGAGATGTTGCATCTTGTCTTCTTATCATCTGGACAGAATGTTTTAGAATATGAGTTCTCTTTTTTGTTTCTCCATGACAATTTATGAAGACAATCTCTTATGTATTTGAACAATTTATTACCAGACTAATATTATTCTTGTTAGGGAACTTCCGTGGTTAAATGATAATTGATGTACTTTCTTAAATGCAATTTCTCTAGTACAGGTAAACTTTTAAGGGGCGAGAAAGTTTTTTTTTTATTTTTAATTCAACACTCTATTTGTCTCTTTGGAGGGTGAAAATGTGAAAATGGAAATTTAGGTTTAAAAATAATCAACATGAAAAAGGACATTTACTACAGAGCTATCAAAATGTGGAGTGCATAGCAACATTTGTAAATATGTTGAAATTTGGTGAACAGAATTTTCCGGACTGGCCCTATGACATGGCAAAGAGAATATTATAATATTCTAATTTATATTTTTTTACAGAGAACTAAGAATTATTCTCTGCTTATTCTGCATGTTTTGTTTCTGTTCCTTAGAGCCACAACCAGTTGAGTGTTCACGACTCAGTCCTCTTTATCTCCACTTTGAGCGGGTCATTTTACACAGTGGCTCGCACCACAGGCAAAATTCTTTGGTCCCTTAAAGAAGGTCAGTGGTTCATTTGTCAATATCTGCAAATTTTGGGATCTGCTTTTGTATGGTGCCATGTTTGATCACTGCAGCATGGTGAAAAGACAAAGTTTTAGTCATAAACTTGATAATTTTTTTTTTAAGTCTTGTCATACAATCATCATCTTTTTGGTACACCTACTCGTCAAAGTTTTTTTTCCCTTTTTTTTTAATATACATGGACTTTTTCTGGATAAATATTACATAAAAATTTTTCTGACCTCTATACCACAATTCAATGAAATACTTGCCTGTATTGTGATAATTAATTAATAAATGTGTTTTAGATTTGAAAACTGGTAATATATTGCTCATCTTCCTGACAAATATTGTAGTGTGGTGATTTCAAGGAGTATAATGAAAGAAAAGAAGAAAAAAAACAGAGTTGATGTTATCATTTTCTGAGTTTTAAAAATTATGATAAAATAGGGATTTAAGTGGTTAAATTTTGTTTTGTTTTTTTTCATAAGAATGTAATCCAGTTTTTAGATTAAATCCCTTTGAAGGAGAGTTACTTATACACTAATCAATTTTGCAAAAAACAGCATTTTCGGCATAGCTGTGTTGTCTGGATCACCAAGCCTTGTGGGATCAAAATTTTAAGTTTTGAGCCATTGCCGCTGCTGCACACAGACCAGACTAGCTGGAGAGATTCTACTGATCTATATGTCACTTGCGACAGAACTAGCTATAAAAAGCAGACTGACTGAGGAATTTGTCTTGTTGTTTTAGTAATCAGATTCATTAAAATTCCTTCCATTTGCATGGATTTTTATGGAATTGTTTTCACCTGAGACCAGAGGAGCTAGAGGTTTTCACTTGGTGACTCAGCGGCTGTGTTAGCTAGACATATTTTCAAAATGATTGTTGAGACTAGACTAGCACTATAGATCATCTACAAGACTAGCTGTAGCAATCCCATTTTGACTCAGAAAAGCTTTACACAACCTCCGTATGACTGAAATTATTTATGTAGATTGTCTATCTTCTCAGGAATCAGCTAGCTGGAAAGACCTTTTTGAATTAGAGTTTTCTGATTAGCCAAGGAAGGCTATCCTCCAAGGGAATAAGGTCTGGGTGTATGGGCTGTGAGAGAATTGCATGGTCGTCGTGGCCATTTTTCTATCTACTTTCGGTTTTAAAGCACAAACTAACGTACTTTATAACCCGAAGCACACTTTGTGGCTTTTCAACTCGGTGGTGATTAGAAGTTCCACCCCACTCTTTAGCAAAGCTTCTAGATTGTCGAGATAGAAGTCACCTCGACTGTTTTTCTTTTTTTAGGCTGAGCCTGTGTGAGCGACACTGATTATTTTACTGCGAATTGTTTCCAAATTCTAGGAATTTTATCAAGTTTATACTGTCAGAGAGCATACCGCATCCAAGATAACTAATCTCAAGAATTATGTCGATGTTTTTTGGGGGGAGGGGGTAACTTGGTAGCTTTGTAAACTTATTCAGTTTACCACTGTGTGTTTCTTGCTCATTTTTTAGCCACTGTCAGGCAATACAATGCAGGGTTTTGAGAAGGGAAGCCAACTCATTCCACAGTCTACAATTTAATAGACAGATACAGAAAATGAAAGGAATGCTGTGCACATGACAGGGTAGATAATTACAATGGCAGGGTTAGAGGAAACAGAAAGAAGGGGAGGGGCAGATTTCCAATAAACATTGCACCTCAGCATGGCACATTGGCCTATTATCTGCCTTTTTACACCCAGCGAATCGTTATCTCCAACACCGAACAATTAGCATGCGCAAGTGTTATCGACACATCGTCCGTCGACCGGATCGATATTCTAGGGCCAGACGACTTTGTCCGGTGGCTGGAAGCATGTCAAGTTTCACGAGTTTGTGTGACATGTTACATACACGTCGCGGGCGACAGTCACGCTGACGTATATTTAGGGGCAGCTGTTGGACATGTCCCGGTTTTTAATAATGGAGTATCTCTATGGATAGGTCCAATCTTTGTAGCGCTACGCCTAGCAGTGTAACCCGTGCTTCTTAACTATACACTGCACGTGCCGGAAATAAAACACGTTGTCTACTTTCGTTTTCTCCTCATCTTTATGTGCCGGGATAAAACCTGTAAAGTTTTTTTTGGGGGGGAGGGGGGGGTAATTTTTTTTTTCACTGTTCAATCGTGCCGACAACAATAGCGGGTAGCTCGCATAGATAACCAATAATGCCGAGGACAATGGTCGGCAGCTGGCACAGCTAGATATGGTTTTGCTCTACACAAAAGTCAATGCTTAGGGTGTTTTAAATTATTGTAAGAAGAATTTCAGTCGCATGTTTTTGGAAGGTCAACGCTCTGATTTGGGATGGGTTACCTTTTCAGTTGCAATCAGATGGGTTCACTAAGAGGTACAGTTGATGATGCTCGAATCTGGTCTGGGTCTGGTTTCCGATATGTCGATGTTTTGAAAAAGGATGAATTTTATAATCTTACAATGGTTTTAGAAATGTGATGGGAACGTTATGTGGCAAAACTGTTATACGTGTCATCGTATGTAGTGTTATTTTTTAGCCAAGGCTAGCAATAGTTATGTAAGAAACAAAATATTATTGCTCTTATAATATTGATCTGAGGAGACCCCCCAAAAAAAAAAAAAAAAAAAAAAAGAAAGAAAAGACATACTCTCTAAAAGTTGGGATTCAGGCGTACTTCAGTCATTTAGGATAAATGATATCATTATAGGAAGAAAAGGAGTTCTAAAGGCCATTGAATCCATACATGGCATGGAAAGTGTCCATGTTTTCCGTTCTCTCTACAAACACGCTAGCTCTTCCCGATGATGCATGAACATCCAGAGTGTTTGATACGACTCAGATCTAAGCTTCTGGCGCCTTTTGCTTTGCAGGCGCCAAGCTGCGAGATAAAGAAAAACGTTGTCTTGACTGACCTTTTGCCCCATTCTGTCTCGCAAACAAGGCTTAAAGTTGAACGTTTTGGGTAACTGAAGACAATGAAATGAAAGCTGATTATCTTTTCTAGCTACAGCTGCTCGAAGTATCAACGCTGTAAACTTCTTTCAGCTGTCAGCAACAGCTTCGCGCGACATTTGGATCCCAATAAAGATTTTTTTTTCCCCATGCGGGCGTGTAGAGTGTGACAGTAGAAAGCAGATTAATATATAGATGACTATATTTAATAACATTAGGTGTCATTGCATGGTGGTAAGTGAATAATGTTTTTTTTACTTCGTCAACCGATCGCGGAACGGCTGTTGTGGGTGGCGGCAGTTAAAACAGTCCACACATAGCAGCGTACAATATCAACCACCGATCTGAAAGCAACGCTGACACGGCCGCATGAAATTTAATAACAGTAATTTATGCTGCGTTGTTATATCTTTGATCTTTAACTTTTGGCTTGCACTGAGAATTTCTGATTGTTGTCAACGAAATAGAAAATGTGTAAATTTATGGTACTTTTTTATATATTTGTTGGCGTTCACTTCAAAAAAAAAAGTTGGAGATAGCAAAAAAAAATAGTTAATTTTGAGCCCCACATCTATGTTTTGTTTCCCTTAACAGTTCGCCAATTCTTGATGGAGGCTGGAATGTAATAGGGATAAATTATTGAGATAGTGCTTAAAGGACAGGTGACTGAGGTTTCCGATAACTGATTTGACCAATGGTGTGAGTTAAAAACCGTGTTCAACGGTCTGAACATTTGGAATACAGATTTTTAGATTTTAACAATCTTGACCGGTGGTTGGGGCTGATGGCGGTATTTTTTCGCTCTTGTGAAATTCCGCGCTGCACTTAACAACAGACAAGATATGATGTTGTGTAAGTCTGGCTTCGGAGGGTTCTCAAGGCTCTTCGAATCATGGCAATAGAATCCGGATAAGGTACAGATTTGGAGAGTTCTCCAGACCATGCATATTCAATCTACTATAAGGAACAGGTTAGGAGAGTTCTCCAGACCATGCATATTCAATCTACTATAAGGAACAGGTTAGGAGAGTTCTCCAGACCATGCATATTCAATCTACTATATGGAACAGGCCATGTTTATTCAATCTATTATAACGTACAGGTTTGGAGAGTTCTCCAGACCATGTATATTCAATCTGTTATAAACTAAATATTTGGAGAGTTCTCCAGACCATGTTTATTCAGTCTGCTGTAAATTACTTATTTTGGAGAGTTCTCCAGACCATGTTTTTCAATCTACTAAAACGTACAGGTTTGAAGAGTTCTCCAGACCATGTATATTCAGTCTGTTATAAACTACATATTTGGAGAGTTCTCCAGACCATGTGCATCCGGTCTGTGTACGGCACAGGTTTGGAAGGTTCTCCAGACCATGTGTATTCGGTCTGTATACGGCACAGGTTTGGAAGGTTCTCCAGACCATGTGTATTCGGTCTGTATACGGCACAGGTTTGGAAGGTTCTCCAGACCATGTGTATTCGGTCTGTATAAGGCACAGGTTTGGAAGGTTCTCCAGACCATGTGTATTCGGTCTGTATAAGGCACAGGTTTGGAAGGTTCTCCAGACCATGTGTATTCGGTCTGTATAAGGCACAGGTTTGGAAGGTTCTCCAGACCATGTGTATTCGGTCTGTATACGGCACAGGTTTGGAAGGTTCTCCAGACCATGTGTATTCGGTCTGTATAAGGCACAGGTTTGGAAGGTTCTCCAGACCATGTGTATTCGGTCTGTATACGGCACAGGTTTGGAAGGTTCTCCAGACCATGTGTATTCGGTCTGTATACGGCACAGATTTGGAAGGTTCTCCAGACCATGTGTATTCGGTCTGTATACGGCACAGGTTTGGAAGGTTCTCCAGACCATGTGTATTCGGTCTGTATACGGCACAGGTTTGGAAGATTCTCCAGACCATGTGTATTCGGTCTGTATACGGCACAGGTTTGGAAGGTTCTCCAGACCATGTGTATTCGGTCTGTATAAGGCACAGGTTTGGAAGGTTCTCCAGACCATGTATATTCAGTCTGTTATAAACTACATATTTGGAGAGTTCTCCAGACCATGTATATTCAGTCTGTTATAAACTATATATTTGGAGAGTTCTCTAGACCATGTATATTCAGTCTGTTATAAACTATATATTTGGAGAGGTCTCCAGACCATATACATTCAGTCTGCTATAAACTACATATTTGGAGAGTTCTCCAGACCATGCCTATTCAGTCTGTTATAAACTAAATATTTGGAGAGTTCTCTAGACCATGTTTATTCAGTCTGCTATAAATTACTTATTTTGGAGAGTTCTCCAGACCATGTGCATCTGGTCTGTATAAGGCACAGGTTTGGAAGGTTCTCCAGACCATGTATATTCAGTCTGTTATAAACTACATATTTGGAGAGTTCTCCAGACCATGTATATTCAGTCTGTTATAAACTATATATTTGGAGAGTTCTCTAGACCATGTATATTCAGCCTGTTATAAACTATATATTTCGAGAGTTCTCTAGACCATGTATATTCAGTCTGTTATAAACTATATATTTGGAGAGTTCTCTAGACCATGTATATTCAGTCTGTTATAAACTATATATTTGGAGAGTTCTCTAGACCATGTATATTCAGCCTGTTATAAACTATATATTTGGAGAGTTCTCTAGACCATGTATATTCAGCCTGTTATAAACTACATATTTGAAGAGTTCTCCAGACCATGTGCATCCGGTCTGTATACGGCACAGGTTTGGAAGGTTCCCCAGACCATGTATATTTGGTCTGTATTGAGGTACAAGAACGTCCACACTTCTTCTGTTAATCTTATCAAGGCTCGAAGTATTCACTTAATTAATAAACGTAAGTTAAAACTGGTTGTGAACATTATCTTCAGCTAAAAATGACATTATTATCATTTGATTTTCTGAAACAAAAATCCCTTTCATTCATTTCAACGAAATACTGACAGGCATTTTTTTTTTTTTCATATGATTGTCTCTCAGTCCGATAATCTTCTGTCTGGATCTTCTGGTCTTTCTAGTCACGTATCTTAGCCATTTATCCAATACGTGGATAATATTTTTTTTTTCCTACGGAGGCAGTGGCTTTTTTATCAAACCTTCTTTAAGTTCTCTGTGGATTTAGAGAAACCGAAAACCAAGTGCTTGTGAACAAAGCTTCTATTCATATCTCATTTTGTCTTCTTTCCCAGATCCGGTTTTGAGGGTCCCAGTGGACTTTGCTGCCGGGTGAGTACTCTCAACCATGGTGTACCAGCAGCACCTGTCACGCCCGATGTATTGTGTGTATGGGCGACCTGTCGTGATGATGATAGAGCGATAAGATGTGTTTTTGTGTTACCTAGGATTTTTTATTTGTCGGTCTATAACAGGTTAATTGTTCCCCACTGACCTCTGGTGTACTACAGATTGATAGCATGCTTCTTTTTGCCGCTTTAATCTATGGTACACCCATAAAAGGTGCAGTGCGTTTTTACCCGGAGATACCTACATGCAGTATGCAGGTGTCGGATGCTCTCATGCTTCCTTATCTCTAGTATACACATAAAAGATGTACTGCTACTTCCTTATCTCTAGTATACACATAAAAGATGTACTGCTACTTCCTTATCTCTAGTATACACATAAAAGATGTACTGCTACTTCCTTATCTCTAGTATACACATAAAAGATGTACTGCTACTTCCTTATCTCTAGTATACACATAAAAGATGTACTGCTACTTCCTTATCTCTAGTATACACATAAAAGATGTACTGCTACTTCCTAACTTCTAATGCAAGATGCTCTCATGCTTCCTTATCTCTAGTATACACATAAAAGATGTACTGCTACTTCCTAATTTCTAATGCAAGATGCTCTCTTGTCCCCTGATCACTAGTAAACAGATGAAACATGCACTCTAGTCCCCTGATTTCTAGTAAATAGATGAAAGGTGCCCTTTGCTTCGTTAATCACTAGTATGCAGGTGAAAGATGCCTTCTTGCTTCCATAATAACTAGTATATAGGTGAACGGTGCCCTCTTGCTTCCTAAATCACTAGTATAAAGGTGAAAGGTGCCCTCTTGCTTCCTAAATCACTAGAATACAGGTAAAAGGTGCCCTCTTGTTTTCCAAATCACTAGTATACAGGTGAAAGGTGCCCTCTTGCTTCCTAAATCACTAGTAAACAGGTGAAAGATGCGCTCTTGTCCTCTAACCTCTAGTAAATTGATGAAAGATGCGCTCGTCCCCTGATCTCTAATAAATTGATGAAAGATGCGCTCTTGTTTCCTGATCTCTAATAAATTGATGAAAGATGCGCTCTTGTCCCCTGATCTCTAATAAATTGATGAAAGATGCGCTCTTGTCCCCTGATCTCTAATAAATTGATGAAAGATGCGCTCTTGTCCCCTGATATCTAATAAATTGATGAAAGATGCACTCGTGTCCCCTGATCTCTGATAAATTGAAAAAAAAATGGGCCCTTGTACCCTGATCTCTAGTAAACAAATGAAAGATGCCATCTTGCTTCCTTGATCACTAATATACAACTGAAAGACGCACTCTTGTCCCCTGATTTCTAGTAAACAGATGATAGACGCACTTTTGCTTCCTTAATCACAAGTCTACAGACGAAAGATGCACTCTTGCTTCCTTATCTTAAGTCTGCAGATGATAAACGTACTCTTGCTTCCTTATCTTAAGTCTGCAGATGATAGACGTGCTCTTGCTTCCTTATCTTAAGTCTGCAGATGATAAACGTACTCTTGCTTCCTTGTCTTAAGTCTGCAGATGATAGACGTACTCTTGCTTCCTTGTCTTAAGTCTGCAGATGATAGACGTACTCTTGCTTCCTTGTCTTAAGTCTGCAGATGATAGACGTGCTCTTGCTTCCTTATCTTAAGTCTGCAGATGATAGACGTACTCTTGCTTCCTTATCTTAAGTCTGCAGATGATAGACGTACTCTTGCTTTCTTATCTCAAAATTGCAGATGATAGACGTACTCTTGCTTTCTTATCTCAAGTCTGCAGATGATAGACGTACTCTTGCTTCCTTGTTTTAAGTCTACAGATGATAGACGTGCTCTTACTTCCTTATCTTTAGTCTGCAGATGATAGAAGTGCTCTTACTTCCTTATCTTTAGTCTGCAGATGATAGACGTGCTCTTACTTCCTTATCTTTAGTCTGCAGATGATAGACGTACTCTTGCTTCCTTGTCTTAAGTCTGCAGATGATAGACGTGCTCTTGCTTCCTTATCTTTAGTCTGCAGATGATAGACGTGCTCTTACTTCCTTATCTTTAGTCTGCAGATGATAGACGTACTCTTGCTTCCTTATCTTAAGTCTACAGATGATAGACGTGCTCTTGCTTCCTTATCTTAAGTCTACAGATGATAGATGAACTCTTGCTTCCTTATCTCAAGAGTGCAGATGATAGTACATGTAGCTGCCTTTTTTTTCATGATCTCTTGTAATCACATGAAAAGTGCAATTCCTGCTTTTTTCTCTTACCTTTAACTTCTCTATCTCTCTCGCTCTCTCTCTCTCTCCCTCTCTATCTATCTCTCGCTCTCTCTCTCTCTCTCTCGCTCTCTCTCTCTCTCTATCTCTCTCGCTCTCTCTCTCTCTCCCTCTCTATCTATCTATCTATCTATATGCCTATCTAGCCATCTATCTTTTATTGTCTCACTCGAAATATTTAACAGCCAATAACGGCATTCTATACTCAAGTGAGAGATTCAAATCGTATCCCAGAGGTTTTTTGTTTACCGTACTTCGCTTGATACTCTCCGTCTTCAATTGATGTTGAATGTTCAGTTTATAGAGGACGCGCGTTGCATGATAGAAATTTCTCTCTCTCTCTCTCTCTCTCTCTCTCTCTCTCTCTCTCTCTCTCTCTCTCTCTCTCTCTCTCTCTCTCTCTCTCTCTCTCTCTCTCTCTCTCTCTCGCTCGCTCTCTCTCTCTCTGTCTCTCCCTCTCTCTCTCATTCTCTCTGTCTCTCTCGCTCTCTCTCTCGCTCGCTCTCTCGCTCTCTCTCTCTCTCTCTCTCTCTCTCTCTCTCTCTCTCTCTCTCTCTCTCTCTCTCTCTCTCTCTCTCTCTCTCTCTCTCTCTCTCTCTCTCTCTCTCCCTCTCTCTCTCTCTCTCAGAAACTAAGACCTGTGGATCTCCCACAGTCGAAGTTTAAAGGGAATCGCCTATGACCAGAGGTTAGAAGATGGCGTAGTGAAAAGCTTTAGGAAAAGCCTCAAATTACATGGAGTAAGAATGGATCGTGTGATCCGTGGACAAACTAATCAAATGTCGATGTGTTGTCTGTGGTTGCCTGATCCTTAGACAAACGAATCAAATGTCGATGTGCTCTGTGTGGTTGCCTGATCCTTAGACAAACTACATGTATGTAAAAGTCGATGTGTTTTGTATTGTTGCATGACATGATCAGTAAACAAACTAATCAAATGTCGATGTGTTGTCTGTGGTTGCCTGATCCTTAGACAAACGAATCAAATGTCGATGTGCTCTGTGTGGTTGCCTGATCCTTAGACAAACTAGTCAAATGTCGATGTGCTGTGTGTGGTTGCCTGATCCGTAGACAAACTAATCAAATGTCGATGTGTTGTGTGCGGTTGCCTGATCCGTAGAAAAACTACATGTAAGTAAATGTCGATGTGTTGTGTGTGGTTGCCTGATCCGTAGACAAACTAATCAAATGTCGATGTGTTGTGTGCGGTTGCCTGATCCGTAGAAAAACTACATGTAAGTAAATGTCGATGTGTTGTGTGTGGTTGCCTGATCCGTAGACAAACTAATCAAAATAATATCGATGTGCTGTGTGTGTGTTTGTGTTGCAGACCGAGCTTCCTGCCGGACCCGAAGGATGGGAGTCTGTACGCCATAAGCGCCAACCAGGAGCCAATCAAGAAACTTCCGTTCACAATCCCAGAACTGGTGACAGCCGCGCCCTGCAAGAGTTCTGAGGGCATTTTCTATACAGGTAATCCGCAAACTTGGGGGAAGAGGTGAAGAGAGAGAGAGAGAGAGAGAGAGAGAGAGAGAGAGAGAGAGAGAGAGAGAGAGAGAGAGAGAGAGGGAGGAGGACATAAAGAGATGAGAAAGGTAGGTGGGGCAAGAACGGTGGGAGGGAGTAGAGGGAGATGAAGGCAATAGCTCGGACATTTAAAAGAAAATAGAGAGGAATGTCTTTTTTGAAACCGAGAAATACGCAAATAATATGACCTGTCTTGGTGAAACTGCCCAAGGTTTTCTGGTCGGCGATATCGAAACTTGATCACAGGAGGGAAAAAAAGTATATGCCTTAGGCGATGAAAACCGAGACAATGAGCAAAAAGAAAAAAAAATGGAATCCAGTCACTTCGAGAGCAAAGTTCCCGGTTTAAAGAAAACATAATGCAATAAAAGGCGGGAAAGTGGTTAAAAAATGTTGAGATACTTAGAGATACAAACATGCTTTTGCCGACATGTTGCCAATTGTATCAATTGTGAGAAAGTAAAAGTGGGTGAGATTAGTTAATTACCGAGGTGATTTCCTAATCCATTGTGTTGAAAGATATGTATTTCTATATGACAAACAGTGGATGAAAGATAACTTTGAGAAAGTACGGAAGTGCTAGATTATCCCTTTCTATGTTCGTGGCCACCCATTTCAGCACGTCAGAAAGGTGGATACATTGCAATTGTTTTTAGGTTTTTATGCTGGGAGATTTTGGTATAACATCGTGAATAGTATCTGGTTAAACTTAACCTCGACCTTAGTATGGCTAGTTCTCACTCTCTACAGCGTTTAAGATAATAATGATCAACAATATATATTTAACCCTTCCCTCGATTCCAGTACAGTTATACCTCAATTATTAGTACACAAGGTCGTGGTATAAATGCGATCTGCAGTTTCTAGTTAGTTCTAGCCTCTGCCTCAATATGGTGAGAACTTGATGAGTACGCTTCATATAGGGGTTGATGTATGATGTACAGAATCCTACACGTCTTTATCAACGGCCTAAGTTATGATTAGTTCTCAGAAAATTGTGCTGAGAGCATTCTGCACAGTACGTTCATAATGTTCTATTAGTCACACTCTGAGTCTCTGCTTTTGTTTTTTGTTTTAAGTCGAGATGTTTTGCATTGTCTAATTTATCCTACCTCAGCCTCAAGGTGGTCAGATTTTGTAAGTCAGTAGTGGGTGAATGTTGCAGTTCTTCTATACAGTATAATCTGCAGTATCCAACTAGTTGCACACATGGCCACGGTATGGTGAGTTCGTGGAGTCAGTGCTGGGAGTATTTTACACTTGTGCCGTACAATATCAGCTGCAATATGTAACTAGCCATACGCACGGACTCATTATAATCAGTGCTGGGAGTATTTTACAGTTGTCCCGTGAAATATCATCTGCAATGCAATATGTAACCATTCGTACCCAAGGCCTCAATATGTCGGTTCACGGTGTGTGTTATAATTCTGAACCTCGATAGTCATCTTCGCACAAAGACTTCACGTTTGTAACAGAACACCTGATCTTCCTGTTTTATGGCAGAAAATATACGACTTGAAAGAGTAGTTAGCTAACTTTGTTAAATCCCGAACTATTTAGAGACCGTTTTAAACACTGATTACCGTGGAGATAGAAAAATACATGGAGAACTATAACCCTTGGAAGGCTCCCGCAAGATAGTGACATAAATAAAAAGACTGAGACAACGAACGACATAAGCCATGAAAATCTAGGAGATGGTTGGGTTTTAACAGAATTACATGAAGTAGGCTTCTGGCAACATTAGGCAAACTTTCCTTTTTTTTTTTTTTCGACATCAAATGATGTCCATCACTTGATATGGACAATCTGTATTCAATTGGGCTGCCCATCGGATAATCTCTCCTTTCAGCGATATTAACAGAATTTTTTCCTGATCTTAAAATAGTAACTGTTATGGTGTAAGGCAGATCGTTAAAGCTTTGGCATCATTCTTAGTGATATTGCTGAACAAATCGTGCATCAAAGGAGAAAACTGAAATTTGACGCCATGCATTGATTGTTCTTGTGGAACAAAGCATGGCTCGCTAAGGATTTTGCTTACAGGGCATTCGTGTTAGTATTACTTCTAGGGTGCATGACAAGGCCATACCAGTCTAGTGGGGTTTTTTGTTTTGTTTTGTTTTGTTTTTTGTTTATTTAAATATGCCAGTGAAAGCAAGAATTGCTTTCCTGATAAGATCCGGTAATATTTTGTTTCATTTGTTGAACGATCTATAACGTCACAGAATGCCAGCATTGAAATGTGGGCCGTGCCTCAGGGGTTATGCGTATGAAAAAAAAAAAAACGTAACTCGATATATAAAACTGGCGGCACTGCGCGAGCTAAACAACAAAGAGAAACAAGGTCGCGTGTGAACTTACTTCAATACGCGATGTATGGTGGTTCCAGATGTGTTGGTCCCAGGACATCAACATGGCGCTGAATCAGGGATGATGAGCACTGTGATATTTGATTCTTCCTCCCTGTGTGTGTATTTTGTTGTTTAAGTTGTGGACTGGCTCCGTACACAGCAAGTCATGCCAACACCAGGCAGCAACCAGATATCAGCCTCGTATCTTCCAGCACACACATAAACACACAACTCAGTCGTCTAACAGTTCTATATCTGGGACTCCATGCTGGAGATTTTATCTCCGTGACAAAACAAAACAAGGACATTGTGGATGCTGAATGCTGCGTCACGATACAGCTGCTAGTCCATTAAACCACAGGAATGTTGTTTTCAGGAATATGTTCCACGAGCAAATATTTTTTTTATGCTGTGATTGGTGTGTGTTCGTCTGACTGTCCACATCTGGGTCTGTATGTAACACTCTCAACCTAGACTATCTCTCGCACTATCTCTGGGTTCTGGTGCAAAACGTTATTGATTGTAAAGAAGGAAGTAAAAAAAAAACAGGAAAAAGTGCGCTCGTAGTATAATAAAATGTATCTTTATCTACGTGTATTGAACGCTGTCTTTCAATTAAGGCTCTAGCCGAATTGGTTGAGCATTTTATAAATCTTACATAGGGCAGAAATAGATTTGGATTGTCTGAGCGAAAACGCTCCTCTTACAAATATTCATGTTAGTAGTCGGTTAAAAACAGCTCTTAAAAAGTGCAGAAATCAAGAAATAAAACCATTTATCTTGATCAGCTACAGAACCGAATACTAACAAGAATCTTTGTTTGTAAGAGGAGATTTTTTTCGCTCAGACATTTCCAATCTATTTCTGCCCTCTGTAATATTTATGAACTGCATATATATGCGTTTAGAGGTTGGGCTCTTTTTTAGGTTCAGATCTCATATTACATCTACACGATACACTATATTGTGTTTTTCAAGTCTTTCAGGCCTTCGTTGTGTTTTGTGTCCCTAGAGAACGGAGACACGTTTGACCGTATTGCTTTTGACAGAAAAAAAATTCACTCTTGATCTATTTTCCCTGCCATTTCAGCAACCTTTCATAATTCAGTTCTCTTGGCAATTCCAACCCCAAACATAATGTCACTCGGTGTCATGGACTCTCATAAACAAGAAGTCTGTGGGGTCAACCCCAGTCCAGCTGTAGGCCTAGATTTTGCTGTAGATCTGTCGCTATTCTAGGGCTGATCCAGCCAGCCATCCCCAGTCTAGCTGTAGGCCTAGACTTTGCTGTAGATCTGTCGCTATTCTAGGGCTGGTCCAGCCAGTTCACCCCAGTCTAGCTGTAGGCCTAGACTTTGCTGTAGATCTGTCGCTATTCTAGGGCTGGTCCAGCCAGTCATCCCCAGTCTAGCTGTAGGCTTAGACTTTGCTGTAGATCTGTCGCTATTCTAGGACTGGTCCAGCCAGTCATCTCCAGTCTAGCTGTAGGCTTAGACTTTGCTGTAGATCTGTCGCTTTTCTAGGACTGGTCCAGCCAGTCATCTCCAGTCTAGCTGTAGGCTTAGACTTTGCTGTAGATCTGTCGCTATTCTAGGACTGGTCCAGCCAAGTCACCCCAGTCTAGCTGTAGGCTTAGACTTTGCTGTAGATCTGTCGCTATTCTAGGACTGGTCCAGCCAAGTCACCCCAGTCTAGCTGTAGGCTTAGACTTTGCTGTGGGTCTGTCGCTATTCTAGGGCTGGTCCAGCCAAGTCACCCCAGTCTAGCTGTAGGCTTAGACTTTGCTGTGGGTCTGTCGCTATTCTAGGGCTGGTCCAGCCAAGTCACCCCAGTCTAGCTGTAGGCTTAGACTTTGCTGTGGGTCTGTCGCTATTCTAGGGCTGGTCCAGCCAAGTCACCCCAGTCTAGCTGTAGGCTTAGACTTTGCTGTAGATCTGTCGCTATTCTAGGACTGGTCCAGCCAAGTCACCCCAGTCTAGCTGTAGACTTAAACTTTGCTGTAGGCCTGTCGCTATTCTAGGGCTGGTCCAGCCAAGTCAATCTAGTCTAGCTGTAGGCTTAGACTTTGCTGTAGATCTGTCGCTATTCTAGGGCTGGTCCAGCCAAGTCACCCCAGTCTAGCTGTAGGCTTAGACTTTGCTGTAGATCTGTCGCTATTCTAGGGCTGGTCCAGCCAAGTCACCCCAGTCTAGCTGTAGGCTTAGACTTTGCTGTAGATCTGTCGCTATTCTAGGACTGGTCCAGCCAAGTCACCCCAGTCTAGCTGTAGGCTTAGACTTTGCTGTAGATCTGTCGCTATTCTAGGGCTGGTCCAGCCAAGTCACCCCAGTCTAGCTGTAGGCTTAGACTTTGCTGTAGATCTGTCGCTATTCTAGGGCTGGTCCAGCCAGTCATCTCCAGTCTAGCTGTAGGCTTAGACTTTGCTATAGGCCTGTCGCTATTCTAGGGCTGGTCCAGCCAAGTCACCCCAGTCTAGCTGTAGGCTTAGACTTTGCTGTAGATCTGTCGCTATTCTAGGGCTGGTCCAGCCAGTCATCTCCAGTCTAGCTGTAGGCTTAGACTTTGCTGTAGATCTGTCGCTATTCTAGGGCTGGTCCAGCCAGGTCACCCCAGTCTAGCTTTAGGTTTAGACTTTGCTGTAGATCTTTCGCTATTCTAGGGCTGGTGTCATTCTAGGTCTCTGTAGGCCAGACTTTCAGATCTGTCGCTATTCTAGGGCTGGTCACCTGTGTAGTCTAGCTGTAGGCTTAGACTTTGCTGTAGATCTGTCGCTATTCTAGGGCTGGTCCAGCCAAGTCACCCCAGTCTAGCTTTAGGTTTAGACTTTGCTGTAGATCTGTCGCTATTCTAGGGTGGTCCAGCCAGTCATCTCTAGTCTAGCTGTAGGCCTAGACTTTGCTGTGGATCTGTCGCGATTCTAGGGCTGGTCCAGCCAAGTCACCCCAGTCTAGCTGTAGGCCTAGACTTTGCTGTAGATCTGTCGCTATTCTAAGGCTGGTCCAGCCAAGTCACTCCAGTCTAGCTGTAGGCTTATATTTTGCTGTAGATCTGTCGCTATTCCAGGGTCGAATAATCTATCTACTCCGCCTGATATCCATATTCTTGTGCGAACTCTAAACCAAAGGTTTAGCGATAACTCGTATTTCATGTTTTGTTTTTGTTAATTTTTCAGTACAACTCTAATAAATCATTCATGAATTTTGATGAGCAAATGATTATTGTTGTTACGGATGCCGATCCGAAATTTATAACGTTCAGGCCTAGATCACAGAGTTCGGTGTCCTCGAGGCGTTGACGTCGTTTTTGTTTGCTTTTTTCCCTTTGCCAACAGACTCTAAAGACCCCGTACCCCTAGACACAAAAAAGGGAAAAAATAATAATATTAATTAATAAATAAATAAATAAATAGTAGTGGTACTAGTAGTAGCAGCAGCAGCAGTAGTAGTAGAAGTAGTAGTAGTAGAGCTCATCTGCTTATCTTTTACTTGCAGCAGGGGTTTTCGTCAATGAGGAATTCAATAGAAGTAGGCCTAGTCTGGATTTTGAAATACAGATCATATTCCTTTTTCTTTACTTATTTTGGCGTAGAAGGGCCATGGTCAAATGTTGTAGTTACACATTGTTCGTAGGTTTTCGGCACCATTGGGTGCTGAAAAAGAGTAACCTCCCATGTTATTACAGTTAACAGATGTGTCTTGATTGTTGCTAAAGGAGCACAGCTTGTTAAATCCAGTCCCAAGGAGTGATTTACAACTTTTATATACGCAAGAGCGAAGTTTGCAGTCATAGAGAGTGGGGTTAGTGTCAGGCTCAGCCTGGTGAGCAGAGAGACCCCGGCAGGATTTGAAAACCAGACACTCAGACTGCCGCTTCAACGCTCCTGGCTAATATGTTGGGCATAATTACAAGTACCTTAGAATAAGACAATGAAACAGTGATCTCTACACCGATCACCACTACAGTGACCTTATAATTATGTATCGGTGCAGTGGTCTATAGACTAACCACCATCATAGTGACCTTATTGTAAGGCGACAGTCCAGTGGTCTATAAACTGACCACTTCTGCAGTGGCACAATAGTTAGGCGACAGTCCAGTGGTCTATAGACTAACCGCTACTACAGTGACCTAATAATTAGGCGACAGTCTAGTGGTCTATAGACTGGCCACTACTACCGTGGCCAAATAATAAGGCGACAGTCCAGCGGTCTGTAGACTGACGACTTCTACAATAGCCTAATAGTAAGGCGATAGTCCAGTGGTCTATAGACTAACCATCATCATAGTGACCTTATTATAAGGCGACAGTCCAGGGGTTTATAGACTGGCCACTACTAGAGTGACCTAATAATTAGGCGACAGGCCACTGGTCTATAGACTAACTACCACTATTGTGACCTTATTATAAGGCGACAGTCCAGTGGTCTATAGACTAACCACAATTATAGTGACCTTATTATAAGGCGACAGTCCAGTGGTCTATAGACTAACCACAATTATAGTGACCTTATATTAAGGCGACAATCCAGCGGTCTATAGACTGACCATTTCTAAAGTGGCCTTATAATTAGGCGACAGTCCAGTGGTCTATAAATTGACCACTGCCCCAGTGATCCTGTTATCAATATTTATTGCATTATTACTTGTGGATTAGTTCATGTGCTGTAAGTTGAGAGAGTTTTTTAAAGAAACAACTATGCCAAGCAACCCAGCAACCATGTGTGTTTATTGAACAGGATCCAAACGAGACTTGTGGATTGCGGTGGATCCTCTGACGGGAGCTAAGGTGCAGACTCTGTCATCGGATGGTGCCCAGAAAGTTTGCCCATCTTCCTCTGAGAATTTGATGTATATTGGACGCACAGGTGAGCTCAGGTTGAAAGCTTTTGGTCTTGTTTAACCATGAGTCAATACTGGACATATGATAAATATATAAGCTATCAATCTAACTAGACAAATTTCAGCAAATTTATTAAATATGCTACACATTTTTTTTTTCAAAATACATTTTATACGTATGGTATGGTATATACGAGAAATGTGATCAAGCTGTCTTGTCCAAATTTTTTCTTTTACCACAGAATACTCCATAATGATGTTTGATGGCAAAACTGGAGTGAAGAGGTGAGTATTGTTTTAGTTTTGTTTTGATTTTACTATGGTTTGCTATCAAATCAATTCTCAGATCATTTGATGTTTTGGTCCCAATGCTTTGTCATGATAGTGTGCATGTGACAGCTTGTTCTTGACTCTGATAAGGTCATAGTTCTCCATCACTCTTGGCAAAACTTCAGCACTAGAAGGATTTTTGCATCTGATTGGGCTAGAATCAGCTGTTTGTTTACTCAGCATGCTTTAAAGATCGAAATTCTAGCGTGACTGTGTATGCAGCTTACTGAAGAGATGGCGGTTTTGACATGAGGGAGTATACAGCACACTTTATATAACCAGATTTTGGATGACCAGTGTGCAAGGACGTTGGTCAATATACCAAGATCAGGTTCAGCTTTAATTTTACTATTGCTTGCAACTGTTGTCATTACACGCTTCTATATTTCTATATACAGCTTACTAATTTTTTTGCAAATTATGCTTTTTTTTTATATAACGTGTAACTTTTCAACTTGGTGTTTGATGTGTTGACATTCTTTTTCAACTTTGAGAGTATTAACTCAAACTGCTCAGATATTTTCCTTTAAATAATGTTATTTAAACGTTTTTCATGGACAGGTATTGCTGCAAGCTGGATTAATTAGTCAATAAATGGTCTGTAGAGGAATCCGTAACTAAACATTACAGCAGAAGCATAGTGACCTAATAGGAAAGAAGTTGGTGGTGGAAAAAAAAAATGAAATGATGGGAAGTAGAAGGTGAGGTGAGGAGGGTGGAGAAGTGTCTTACAAATGTATTTTATACTTTATTTATAACAGTTGTATTTTATACTTTATTTATAACAGTTGTATTTTATACTTTATTTATAACAGTTGTATTTTATACTTTATTTATAACAGTTGTATTTCAGTTTTGATGAATATGTTGACAGTATGTACATTAAACACTCCTTCACGGTGTAATGCTTCAATTTAATTTTTAAAAGGCTGTTTGATTTTAAAAAAGAAAGAAAGAAAACCATTTAAGTAGTGACTTACCTTGCCAAATATGGAGCCACTGGCAGATTCATACTCGCTAAGCTGAAACATACGCTTTGAAGAACTCAGCGGCATCCTCTCTTCCTCCCTCCGTGTTAGAAATCTATCACTTTTCAAACTGCTGAGCATTGCAGCACCATCATCACATTAAATTCAAAGCAACAAGAAAGCAAAATTGACTCAGACTCAGTTGGGAAATGTTTATGCCACCTCTTCTGCTCAGCCAACATCGCAAATATGTTGCTTGAGTTGGAAATTTGCCGCCCTTGTAGTTTGCTGGTTTTCAGTTCTGGAAGTCTCCTCTTTCACACCGAACTTGTGTCACTTTGCTCGACAAATTGGCATCAAGTTTCTCTTGCCTCTTATCAATTTTGATGGATCACAGTGTGTATATCATAAAATCTCGTGGTAGGATATTTTTTTTTAAATGCTTCATATGAATTTTATTTTTGTGATAAACGTTGTTGTATACACATTTATTTAGGCGCTGTGTAGTAGTCCTTCAAAAAAAAAAATTAGCTGGAGTAGAAAGTGAAACCTGAAACCAAAACTAAGTATGCATAAATTTTGTCAATCATCATGCTCTGTCAGCCTTACTCACTGGCTCACTGTGCAGTGCAAATGTTAAACCTAGAGAGCTCACAAGTGGTTTGAATTAACCATCTGTGTGAGATGGATATAGCTACCTGTAAAGGTCTATTGTTGCAATGATTTTATATTGCATTAAGAATTTTTTTTTTTTATTTTGATTGAATTTTTTTAGTGGTATTTTACACTACCAGTCCAACAGAGGTAGTGAGATGAGTGCTTTTGGTCTTTATTTTTAAATGTCATTTGAGCACAGCAGAGGGAAAAATGAGGGCAAGGAAAGGTTTAGTCATTTGAAAGGAGGGAATAAAGTGTAGTAATTAATCCCTTTTGTTGTTTATTTCTAAATCATTTTGTCTCATCTGTTTTATAATGCAACAGCTGGAATGCGACATATATGGATTACTCATCACATGTGGCACCAGATGTCAATGACTATGGTGAGTGAATTTGTCAAATGTTAACAAAAAGGGACTAGAAATGTCAAGGACCTTTTAAGCACTGTTTAACACCAGTGGATTTTGTTTCATCTCATGAAAGATGGGGGTGAGATCTTTTTTTTTAATTCTAAATTGGTCTTGTGATTTTATGTGTTTAAATGTAGTATATTAGCATAAACAGGGACAAGGAATTGAAGTCTTCTTAAAAAATTTTCTGTGTCAAACTTTCAACTACTGAGTCTGTATTGATATCATTTTTGTACTCGTTGGTTTGTATATATCATAGGACTGATAGCCCTTTTTAAATATTTTTTTTCCTTCCTACTTTTTTATCTTTTTATTATTGTTCATTTGCTTGTGTTGAAGTTGTTTCTGCTTCAATTATCTCTTGAATATGCCAATATGTTTGTTGATAAGTATGCACATTTATCAGTTTGCAATAGTTCTTGAATTATTTTGAATGTACCTGATTTTTTTTTCTTTTTTTCCCCAGTTTTGCGTCATTTTGTATCAAGTTCCACAGGGACAGCAGTCACATTTGACAGTGATACAGGTACTAAGAAAATGGAAGTTTGAATCTGTGTAGGTGTGATCGTTTTGTGCTTTTGTGGTGAATGAGGGCTCACTTGATCTAGAATTCATGAAGCAAGAGCTGGCACATTTGACTTGAGAACGGGTCGATGGTTGTACAATAATGTTAGTTCAATCCCTTCAAACTAGCTCTGCCCTTGATCAGAAAGAGTTGCTCCGGCAATTCTTGAAAATATGTTGAGTCATTCCTTTATGTATTTGTAGAAAAAGACAAGACAATTTCAATTGAAATGTTATTCATCCCAGCATGTGGCTGACTTATCTTTGCTAATTTTAATGAATGAGGATGCTATTTGTTAGTTTACTCTGATTTCTTTTAATTTAGATCTTCAAGTAATACACTGTGGCAAAACAAAATTTATATTGTGAACCTTTCAATGAGGCATTCTATTTGCTTGCACAGTCATAAGACAAAAGTTCAAATCCAGCTAAAAGCATCTGGTTTGAAAGCCATCACCATCATCATACTTCTTTGTTTCCCTGATTTTTGCTAATGGTGTTCTAGACTTACAACATATTATTGTGGGTCATTGCTTCATGCTCTTTTACTCTTTTATGTGTCTCTTTCTGCTTTTCTCATCTTGAAAACGTTGAGAATATATCTGCTTTTTAAAAGTCAAGGGATAAAAATTGTAGGAAAAAGATCATTTTTCTCAAGAACTGCAAAAAATTTTTAACAATCTACCATCTTTAGTGCATTTGACTTAAAGAACTAATATCTTTTCCTACAACAGGAGACATGTTGTGGTCCAGAGACTTTGATTCGCCTGTTGTCGCCATGTATCAGATGCACCATGAGGGCCTTCAACGTGTCCCATTTGCTAGTTTTGCTGCAGAGACTCTCGACCATCTCACAGGTCAACTTGCCTCCACCCACTGGAAGAATCGCTTCATGAACGAAAATCTACGCCAGACTTTCTAGTGAGATATATGCCAGTCACAGTCACTCTTCTTGCTTTTTCCACATCTTATCAAAAGTTCATTGTTTGTACATGGATGTTGAAACATTTATGCTGTTTATTGCCTTGTCACATTCAATTAAGGTTAACTTTGACACAACCTAGAAATGGGAAACAGAAGTTGACATGCTCAGTCAAGATCAGTTCTTAAGCAGTTGGGATTGTCAACACATCTTGCAGTTTTAGTATAAACCTCTTATTTTATGAAAGAAGATATTAAGTTGATTTCTTAAAAATAACAAGGTCACAATTATTGAAGAAACAGGTCTAATGCATTGTTGTCATAAGTTATCAACAATCTTCTAGAACGTTTTATGCAAAAGAAAAAGAAAAAAAAAAGGCATATGAATGTAGCCTGTGGAACAGTAGCATACATTTACAGCAAATATCTAAATAGACGATTTTTATTGATCTTTTAGGTAACAAGATTTGAACATTTAAGAATGAGATGAAAAATATTCATTGCAGAAGAAGCTTTTGTTTTTTTTAAATAAGAGCTGTTCTCTGTGATAACTTCTGCTGAAATTTTTTTTCAGTTTTCTTTTTGATGGTTTCATGTTAAATTTCCAATTTGTTTCCCAGCCCAAAGCTTTATGTAGGAGAGTCAAAACATGGAGCTTATGCCCTGATTGCACTGGTTGATGAAACAATTGCAACTCTTACAGTGAGTGTCAGTTATGTTTCATTTTCTCTTTTTTTATTATTTTTCAACAATTTTACACACAACAATAACTGAAAATGTATTTAAATGTATATAATTCGTTTCTTGCAGTATATCAAATTAATTTGTTGTTTTTTTTTATAACTTTAATTACTATTATAGTTTTAACTCAAAACTTTTCACCATTATTCAAGTACTATTTGTAATGAGAGATCCCTGACAACACAGCATTTTTTAAACAATATGTGTTTTTTGTATTTGATCAGTAATGTAAAATGATTTGCATTAGTTTTTGTTAATCAAGGATCAAGTTTTTTGTGGCATGGGTGGTTTAAACAATTAAAGGTTAGGCTTCAGACATTTTCTGCCTTATAGGGGGCATTTCAATATTCTCAGTTTTTCATTAATGCAAACTGTTGAAATACTCTCACAGTTTTTCATTAATGCAAACTGTTGAAATACTCTCACAGTTTCCATTAATGCAAACTGTTGAAATACCCTCACAGTTTCTCATTAATGCCAACTGGTACTTTCTAAGAAAATAACTAGTCCGAACCTATCTACATGATCCATTATGAAAAAGAAACCTCTTTATTTTCTGTAGATTTTTTAGGGTAAGGGGGAGGGGTAGTTTTTGTGGGGAAAAAAGGTTGATCCTCTTATATATTTATTTGATTATATTAAAGATTGAGCTTATCAACATTTTGCGTGTTTAATATCAGATTTATTTCCAAATTCTTGCAGGGTTCCGCCACCGGACCTTTGCAAATCGAAGGCCCAAACATGAGTAATGAGAATAAAGAGGAGAACTCTGGCTCAGAGAAAGTGTACACTTCCAGGGAAGAACTCATCAAAGCTACAACAATACGCAGAGGTGGAGGGGTTTTAATGTTAGGTGAGTTGATATTTAGCATTTCTTTGTTCATAGAATTGTGGTTGAGAGTGATTTAACTGAGTTGGCATCTCTAGTTAATTTTACTGAAATGCAGGGTGGTAAGATACGCATAGGAGATCTAGATGGCAGGAGGTTTCAGAAAAAAATACCTTAGTGCATATGTTTTGTCAATCAATTTAGATTCTTTTTGGTGGATTTAATTTTTATTTTTTAATCAAATTGCATTTGACTTTAAAAAAAAAAAAAAGAAGAAAGAAAGAAATATACAAGTTCTGTGTGCAGATTATTTATAAGTGAATGGTTGAGTTCAAGATCTTAAGACCATAAAACTGTATGCATGACTCATGATATCTGAAGTCACAATAATTTTGCTCCACTAATAATGGGCTTAGTTTTTTTTAACCAAACAAGACTGAAGACATGATCTTACAACCATTCACCTTAGTTGTGCTTTCTACAAATGAAAGATTTTGAATTATTGAACATAGGGACCTGCATTGATTTAAAAAAAAAACTTGCAGGACAGATTTTTAGGTTATTACAGCTAAAGCAGATTCTTGATCATCAAACACAGAAATTAGTCTGTATCCATTCATTTGGAATGGTACCTTCAAAATGTGAGTTCCTTATAATAGTTCTGTTATGGTCATAAAATTAGGTTAAAATAATAAAAGGGGAATGTGGGAGAGGTAAGATTGATTCTGTACAAAGTATCATTTCCCTTGTTTCTCGTGAACCTACACAGGATTTCATGACATGCCGCAAAAGTCTGGTTCAAGAATCTCTTCAGCTTATCAAATCTCAGACAAGAGTGAGGATAATGTAATTCAGGCAACAGGTGACACGCCAGGTGTCGTGACAAACCAAAAGCCTGTCACAGGTGGCCTGTGGATTGTCTCAGTCATACAAGAAGACTTGAAGTTTACAGTCACTGTGGTCCTGGCTATTGCTATTCTGATTGCCATTTTGTATATATTCCCTAAGGTGAGGCCTTTCTTTTTAAAAAATATCTAAAGCTTTACTTTTTTAGTTGGTCTTGTAATGCTGAGAATGTGATTTTAAAAAAATCAAACTGCAAAATATAGTGTTGATCATGTTAGGTGCAAAATTGTTATTGTTATTGAAATATTTGAAGTAATATTGTATGTCCAAATACAGTCATCATGCTGGTTTTTTTTTTTAATCAATCATTGACTTACTTGTTTTTTTAAATGATTTCTTGTATTTTCAATGAGATCAATAAACCATTTCGTTATGCTTTTTTTAATGTGTTTTTGTCTTTGTTTTGTAGCGAGCGGAACATTCTATGAGAATATTGTTAGAAAAGCAGATGGAGGAGCAGAGACAGAAGCAATTTGCTCAGGCTTCAAGTCAAATCTCCTCAAGATCCTATCAGGGAGACATCAAGCCAGGAGAAGGTATTGTTTCTTATTGGTGCAGTAACCCAAAGTGAGAAATGATTGAAAATCAATTTTTTAAAGTTTATGCTCAAAGCCGGAAAAAAATGCTGTCCTTTATTTGATATAAGCACTTTCATACTGTCATGGCTAATCCTATCTGGAGATCAACCCCTATTGACTTTGATCAACCCCTATTGACTTGCAGCTTTGGCACTAGGCATAGGTTCAATTTTTCCCTTTTCCGGCTCAAGTCTCATGTTATTCCTGCATTATTCAACTTCTTTTTCTCTCACCCAGCTCATCAAGCTTTATGCTTTTGCTAAATGACTACACTTCATTTGTGTAGAGTGGATATCAGAAAAGTATGAGCAAGATGTCAACTTTATATGCTTGAAATTCCATAATTTTCTGATCTACTTTTATTTTCCTGTTTGAATGCATGAAACCTGTAAAATGGTTTTAATGTTGTTTAGCTACATGTTTGATTACCTCAGGATCCTGAAAATTATGTCAATGATAGTTATTGTGTACTCAAAATTTTGGCAGGGGTCCCTGAAAAGTCTAGGAAAAGATTTGAATAATTATCATCACAATAAGAGGGGACCCCATTTATCACTCTTGTTAAGGGGTCTCTTTTGTGTTTATTGTAGGCCAGTTCAAAGATATACTAGATCAAAATATAGATCTATACCTAAGTCATGAAAAGATTTAGATGCATCTAAATGAAGTTTTGAATACTTTTGTACCTGTGCTCTTTATTGGTGTTTCAGAATCAGCTTAGTATTTATGTATATTGGGGGAGTGGAAGGGGTTGTGTATGTCAGCTGTTTTTTGTTTTTAAATACAATTTGAAGCAGGTGCAAAAGTTTCTTTTTTCTTATATATTTTACAAAATTTCTTATTTGGATCCTTTGGGATGAGTATTATGAAATGCTAGGCACATTTTTTTTTCTTCTGATTTTCCTGACTTGCTCTCAAAGTTTGTCTGCTTCCAAATGAGAAGGTTCTGTCTGTACTGGATGCTAGCCATTTGTAGTCTAAAAGGGTTATAGTACAAATATGAGAGGAAGCTCACATTTTATTTAATAAGATGTATCAGGAACTTGCTCAGTCTCTCTGAGAAAACATTATTACTGATGACATAGACTTTCTGACATGTGCAGTCACTGATCGTATCAGTGCTTTCCTTTCAGGATTATCAGATGGCTACTTTAGGGTTGGTAAGATTGAGTTCAACCCGAAGGATGTGCTGGGCCATGGATGTGAAGGAACTTTTGTCTATGGGTGAGTTGTGAATCATTTGCAGGGGGAGGGGGGTGGGGTTGGTGGCGGGGGAGGGAGGGAATGCTTTTTAAAAGAAGGTTTGAATTATCAGGACTGAAATGAGTATTAGTTTTTTTTATCGTTTCTTGTGATAGAAAAAAATTGGGAGATAACTCTAAATTTTTGGGGTTTTTTTTTTTTTGGGGGGGGGGTTCATATCTTGTTTTTCTCCCATTCTTTCAGCTGCCTTGTGTTTGCTTCGTAAATGATATTTGTTTATTTGGGATCCTTCGAAATCCTTAAAACTATCAGTATTTAGTAATATAATATCATTTCTCCTAAATTTTTTGGTTTTTGGTGTTTTTTTTTATTGACAGTGGACGGTTTGACAACCGGAATGTAGCAGTGAAACGTCTCCTGCCAGAATGTTTCAGCTTTGCAGACAGGGAGGTGGAGCTATTGAGAGAATCTGATCAACATCCAAACGTGATCCGTTATTTTTGCATGGTAGGTTAACTCTTTGTTGGCATGTCAGGTTCAGAGTATTTCAAAGTGAGTGAGTGTCTTATTCTTGCTGATGAGGTATTATGTTCAGAATGGATTTTTTCAATCGTGTTTATATATTGCAGACTTTCTGCTTGGTCTGATCTCCTTTTTTAGTTAACCCATTCAGTGGCTATTGCCCAGAAAATTTCCAGGCCATAATGGCTTGTCCCTCACCAGTGGCCTAGAAAATTTTGGGCCTACGACGTGATTTTCTTCCTTCTAAAATGGGACTGAATTCATCCAAAAACTTCCACTCTTCTCCATTAACCTCAATTGTGTAAGAAACTAATTTTGAAAGCATAACAGGCATGGTTTTTCAGCCAATGTTTTTTTTCCATAGCGGTGATGGACATGAGCCCTTAGAATAGGATGATATCTAGATCTAGACAGTGGTTTAGACAGACTAGTCTTAGGCTTTGCTTGATTTGGATGTTGGTTATGAACCACAAACAAAAAGAGAAAAGTGAGAGATAGATTTAATGACAGCACTTTTTTTAGATCCAGTGTGGATCTAGAGCATTGTCAGCAACGATCTGTTGATTAAAGAGTTGGAGGCCGAGGCAGAGGGTGGTGATGGGGATATGCTCTTCTTTGACAGGGTTTGATAGAAAATAAAACAAAATTGCATGGTAAATGCTCATATGGCAGGATAGAGAAAAATTCTTAGCTATGTTAATTATGCATGCAAAATTTCAGTAGTATAAATTACCTTGATATGCCTTATGTACTGATAAGCAGCAAATATAGTAATTTTCTCCCTGGCATAGATTGTTACATTCCACTAACAGTGAAGGGGTTAAAGCAGTCTGACTTATCAAATCATTAAAATGATGGATGAAAAGAATGTTATGTAGACATCTACAATATTTTATTGATTTGATTATACTGGAGGTGGCTCTGCTATGATGTGGGACATGGTTGCCTATTGATATTCGTGAATCATGTGGTATTTGATTGTGTTAGGAAGACATGCTTGATTGTGGGAAGATTAATTTAGTTGGATTGTTATACCAATGTTTCCACAACAATGAAGGTTGTGTGGACTTGTTTGAATTTTTTTTTCTCGGAAGGGGGACAGGGAATGAATAGCGATTATTAAGCCAGTAGCTCTGTGAATGTGAATGTCATGTAAGTATATATGTTTGATTTTTTATTGACCCTGCTAATGGTTCCTCATTGTATGAGTCATGTCTTGTGAATGGAGATTAGTTTAATAAGCAGAAGAGCCTGAGATTACCCTAGAGAAGAGGGTTCAATATCCATCAATCTATCGTATGATGAGCACTGAAGCACCCTAGGTGTCTTGAATATTATTGGTAGAGGTCTGCTGTACCAAGTGTTGACTTTATACTTTGTTCAAGTTTTGAAAACCTCACCGCTGCCTTTCGGGCATTTTATGTCATAATACATTATGCTATCTTTCATTTTTTTTTTTTCAAACTAGGAAGCAGACAGTCAGTTTCGATACATTGCATTAGAGCTTTGTGCTGCAACTGTTCAGGACTATATAGAACAACGGTACAGCCCACCTGTCAAGCTGAAAGCTGAGGAAATTTTGTACCAAGCCATGGCAGGAATCAACCACCTTCATTCCCTTGATATTGGTGTGCTTGTAATCTTTTCTCGATTAAATTTAGTTTTAATGGTTGGATGCTTTAGCAGACTAGATGGGTTTTGGTGGGGGGGTTGTTGTTTGTTTTATTCTTTGGGGCGTTTGCAGATTGGCAAATAAATGCTTATGGTATATAATTGTTGGTTTTCTGCAGAGTTTTGTGAAAAAAAAAAAACAGCTTTGGCTGCAGCATATTTTTAAAAGTTAATGCTTGTTGATTGGGCTGTCCAATAAGGTGCTTTTTTTTTTGGTTTTTTTTTTTTTACTTGTTTTCTCAAGACTTTATTTTCATGTAACAAAAGCTATCAACTAAATTTTCCAAATTCAGTGCATAGAGATGTGAAGCCCCACAATGTGCTCATCTCATTGCCCAACTCCAAGAAAGAAGTGCGGTGTATGATTTCTGACTTTGGCCTCTGCAAGAAGTTGGCAGCTGGCCGATACTCCTTCTCGCGCAGATCAGGAGCAGCAGGTACAGAGGGTTGGATTGCCCCAGAGATGCTGGATCAGAAGGAAAGAACGGTAAAGCAATGCCAAAAACTGCTATTTGCATGAGGCATTTCCTTCATAAAGTTCAAAGCCTGTTACATCCTCATTGATCTTCATGCTAATAATCTACCTAGAACTAGGTGAGCTCCATCCTAACCCATCCACATGCTGATATGTTTGTATACAGGCATCCTCATACATTAACACATTAATAATATATTTGCATTTCATGTACAGGCTGTGATCTTCACATTTTATCTCAAAAAACATGTTAATATATTTATTATTCTATGTCAGCTCCATCCTGTCTCATATACATGTGAGACAGTCAGTCCATTTAATTTGAAATCTAATGATTCAAATATCTGTTTCTTTCAAAGTGATATCATGTAACCACTTTTTACATTCCTTTATTGTACAAAAAATGAATGTTCTTGGTCTGTTGGAAGTTTAATTCAAAAGTCAATTGATTCCTCAACTTATGAAAAAGAAAAAAAAAGATGAGATTATCATTTGTTTGCATTGATTAAAATGTTAACATTTGGTTGCTATAAATATACTGTTCTACTAGTTATAAGTATATATTTGTTATTTTTTTTATTATTATTGTTGGCCAAATTTAAAATACTTTTATTTTTAGGTATTTAGTCAAGTTAATATCTACTGTGATTCTTTTATTAGCTGATATAAGTGTAACTTACAAGTCATCTATAGGGAACCTTTTAAGCCTATGGATTCCTTCATTTTTTGATTATTAAATGATGGTCATGTCAATAGAAATTATATATTATTATCATTATGATATCTGCATATCCCATAGTAATTTCTGATTAACCTGTGGGATTTTTGTTTTTACAAAAAAAAATATGATTTTTGATGCACACAAACATTAAATGAAATTTCGTTTGCTATATAAATGGAAGATGAAGATTGAAATAATATTTTTTTTTGTGTGTGTGTGTAGACATGTGCTGTGGATATTTTCTCTATGGGCTGTGTGTTTTACTATGTCTTGACTGAGGGAAGGCATCCCTTTGGTGAAAGCCTAAGAAGACAAGCAAACATCTTAAATGGGGAATATAATTTCAAGTACTTGCCAGGAGATGGTAAGTTTTTTTATTGTTTTTGTGTGTGTGTGTGTGTGATTGGCACTATTTGGAATATTTATGCAGTTTTGCGTGAGTGTGTATTCATGTATTTTTTTTATTTAATAAATTATGCATATACTAACTCAGCTTTGTATTACACAATAATTACTCTGCAATGTCCAGTTTATTTTATTTTTGTTTAATGCTTTTGGCAGTGACCAAAGAATATTTGAAAATGAGAGAGTCAGTTCATGAGAGTTATCTTGCTTAGAGATAAGATTTGGTAATTGGAACAAAGCAACACCATGAGACATACAGCTCCCGCTCTAGCTTTATGTTGACTCCTTAGTCTTTTTTTCAACTGCAGCCCAAAACTTGTTATTCTATGTTTTTTTATAATTTTACAAGAGATCAAAACTCCACAATTCTTTTTAATAGCAGTGAAACTGATACATCATATTCTATTAAACCTTGATTCTCTCATGATGTTACTGCCCATAGTGGTAAGTATATAATTTCAAGGATGCTATTTTCCTTATCAAAATGTATGAGGTGAGCTGAACTCTTTATTTATATTTTCATATTTTTCCTTTTCAGAGCATTATGTTGCACGCAAACTGATTGAGAGAATGATAACCTTTGAACCAGACAAACGACCAAGAGCATTAGTCATTCTTGAACATCCATTTTTTTGGTCAAAGGAGAAACAATTGGCATTCTTTCAGGTAGTTTTGTTGCTTAAGTCATTTGAGGCTATTGAGAGGGATAAGTAGAACATCATCTGTTTTTATTTGTCTTGAGTTTTCTGTACAAAACAAAGAAAAAATGGAGTGTTTCTAAAATCTCTCTACTTGAATTGACACATCCTCTAGAGGATTTGTAGCCATTAATTGGTACGTATGTAATATAAACAACAGAGTGTAAGTTAGACTCCTATAAAGTCCTATGGTTTTTTTTTCTTTTTCTTTTGTTGGCTGGTGACAATTTTTTGTTAATTTTGTGCCTAGTGTGCTTTTATCTGCAATTCAGAGTCAATATGCAATATGTCCTACATTCAATATTACCAGTAATGTTGTCTATTTTTTTTAAAACTGCAGGATGTCAGTGATCGTATTGAGAAGGAAGAGGAAACATGTGAGGTGGTGGTTAAGCTGGAGAATCAGGGTCTACCTGTAGTGAGGTTTGACTGGAGAAAAAACATAACGACTGAGTTACAAGAGGGTGAGTTTAGGCATATCTTAGTGAGGTTTGATAGGGGGTAAAATATAATGAATGAATTACATTATACTTTATATCTGTTAAGTACCTATGCTTTTAATAAACTACTCAATCATGTCATAGAATTGATTAATTTTGTATGCCATTAGCCTATTGTCTATCACACTTTTTGCTTAAACTTTTCTTTGGCTTGTAATATCTTTGATGCGGGTTTATTGTTCTGGCTCAAATTTAATACGTTTGACTGGAATTTTGTTGATTACATTCATAGCCTATCTTTCTATTATCCTCAGATTTAAGAAAATTTAGATCATACCGGGGCTCCTCCGTCCGAGATCTCCTGCGTGCCATGAGGAACAAAGTAAGTTGAAGAAAAACAATTCACTTTGATAAACTACAGCCATTGGATCTGAGATTCAATTTGAAAAATTAAATGATGTAAGTCTAATTATTTCTTTAAATGGTATGAGGTTCTAATTTTTAACAATGCAAATTGTAAGTTGAAAGTAATTTGTTGCAAATATTTTCAATGTAAAATTTCTTCAAAAAATTATTGGAATTTACTTTGCTGGAAGAGAGTGGGGGTTTATATGTTCCATGAATTTCTCTTTTCTCTTTGTACTAATGTGGCTTAAACTCTTTCAAGATTTTTTTTAACTTTAATAAGTTTGACCTTTCATCTGTTTGGTGTGCCCACAGAAGCATCATTATCGGCAACTTCCTGATCCAGTGAAGCAGACGCTGGGTTCAGTTCCTGATGAGTTTGTCTCATATTTCACATCACGCTTCCCACAGCTGCTCTTGCATGTCTACTCAGCCATGGAGTGCTGTCGTCACGAGCGGATAATGCATCCATATTATGCTGTAGACACTGCCTTTCTGGCTAATACTGAGAGAATAGAGTCAGACACAATACAAGTCACAAATATTTCATCTTTAGACTGTGACGAAGACTTGTCATTACAGAAACCTGAGAAATTTGATATTACACAAATACAGGAAACAGCTCACACCAATCTAGTCTCAGAAACTCAAAATCCAGAGAACTATCATATTTTGTCACATCATCAAAGTGATGGAATTTCATCACCATCAAGCATTTCTCAAGAAAGTCTTCCTCTCTCAACAAATAATGTGAAGGTTTCAGAGGCAGGACCTACTGATCACACCAACCAGGTGCAAGAATCTGCTATAAATTCTGCAGATCTTTGGCCGCGAGGGCACATGGCGGGTGAAGTGGGTCTTACCCCTACAAGCCACCTGCGTCCTATTGTTCCTAAAGCTCTTCAAAAGTTATCCCCATCTCCCCAACGACGCAGAGGCGCATCACATATTTCAGCGAGGATGGAGGATAATTCTGAAGACAAAATTTCTGTTTGCTCTGGATCACCAGGTAGTCCATCATGTGTCCATGGATCTCCCTCAAAAGATCAAACAAACTCCCCTAGAACGAGACAAAGAAGATTCCAAAAGAAAAAAACTAAAGATTTGGTCACTGATTTACCAAACAGGTCTGATCATGAGTAAATCGTGTCTGACAGAATGTCTTTGGTGCCTGGTCTGAAGAAATTGTATAAACATCTGTTGTAAAATATGAATTTAAGTTTATATAGATATTTTCTGATATAAAATTATGACTTATAATTTTCCAATTTTTGTTTTGTCTTCCTGCTTGTCCGTAGACTTGACTTGATGAACACAATGACTTAAATTCCCAGAGTGACCGAATTTATATTTACACCTTTCAGATTTGTTGTTTAGCTTATGAGTGACTGTTGTCATAGTGAGAATTATTTTACACTCAGCACTGTGGCCAAAGCTGTCTTTTTAGAAACAATTTTGCAATCTTTAATTGTTTTTGTTCACTGTTTTTAAATCAACTTTTAAAATTGTGTTGTATATACACCAGCATTTGAATTTCAGGCTTACATTCCACTTTGCTTTGTAATTTATCTTGCTTTTTTGTTCCTCTTCCTGCAATAATATACAAAAAGAAATGTGATAATTTGGTCTTGATTTCTATCTGCCCTTGCTTTGTTATTTATTTTTTTTCCATTTATGTCATCATGCCATCAAAATTGCCACAATATTAGCATTAAATAGTCTTTTATCTGCTTATGCAACCTTTATTTCTTATAAATTTTGAGAAAGAGTATTTTAATTCACTAGGATCATCAATTGACTCATACTTTATCTTGTTATTGTTGAATCAAAAGATTTTTTGAATTTTGCCATTAATCCAGTGAGTGGAATGCTTTTGGACTATTTGATAAGTTTGAGATGTTTAAAGGATTTAAATGCAGTTTTAAAGACACTTAAGTCTGTCCCTGAGCCATTTAATCGTAAACAATGTTCACAAAAGACTGTTCAAGATGTTTGCGGCCAACCTTGATGGATAATGTCAGGCAATTTTCTAGAAAATGAATCTTTGAATTTGATATAATTTTTATTGGCAGGTTTTCTTCAAAAATGTTCATTCTTTCTACTTTTTGCGATTCAGAATGCATATTTCAAGAAAGACATAGAAATATCTTGAAAGATACCAGAGAGAACATGAAAATTAAGTCTAGGATAGGGGAATTAGATTCTATAATTGCTTTGTTGTTTTATATATAACTTCTGCATTTTTTATTTTTATAATGTTTAGAGCTTTTCAAATATTGTTTCAAATTAAGGCTAAAGATGTTTTACCATTTTTCAACTATTTATTTTATTATTTTAAATGAACAAACTTATAAAACAAAAGATCATGTTATTTTTTGATTATCTGCAGTTGCATGAGTGTATAGACCTCAAAACATTTCAATCAGAATCTGCTCAAGAGGAATGATTTGTAATTTAGCATACAAATACATTTTTTGAAGTTATGATAGGAAGGTAATCCTTGTATGTATGGACTTAGTAGCAATATCTTATGTTTGTGAGACCAGATTCAAGAAGCTGCAAAAATTGAGATCAAATTGTATTTCAAGTGAAATGGACTACCTCTGCAAAAAGTAAGTTAAAAAAGTGTTTTATATATCAATTAATAATTCATTGAGCTTCAAAATCTAATGACTAATTCTGGGTTTAGATTATCTATTGATTTGTTCTGGTGTAAAAATAGAGAAATAAGGTAACTGTCTCGTATGCTGTCCTCAAAGATTTTAAGCTTCTACCCTTTACTCTCTATTGAGGAGAACTTGAATTCTTTTGTGCTTAGTGGAAACAGGCCGAAAAGTGTTCCCTTGGGTAATTATCATTACATTAAGAAGGGCCTATCTCATCTGTGTTCTTTGTTACCATTGTGAAAGAACCTTTTTCTTTAGCCTCACGTAACAGACGTGCATAATGTCATAAATTCTCAGTGGCTTCTTAACCCAAACCAACCTGGCATAAAATGTATCTTGAAATACTGTTCTTGTCAAACCGAATAAAAATAAACTCAAATTCCATGTGGCCTTTCATTGTTAAACATCAAAATTGTTCTCAGTGCCTTTGATTATGACATGATATAAAAGTGTATGGGGAATAGAAGGGGTAATTACCAAAGCAAAGATGTTGATCCATGAATTTAGAATTAACATATTTCAGCTAGATGTTCATTTTCTATCTTTTAGCCAACTCTTTTTACGTGTATCTAATATGTTGAATTATGGGCCAATGGAAGTTTTGATGATTTTTATTTATCTTTTAACCACTTTTCATGGCAGTCCAGGCTTTATCTCTTTAGAGTTTGCTTTATGTGTATATTCATATAAATGCAGTTGATGATGTTTACTTTTATTTGACAATCTCACAAATTTATTACAACTTATGGTAGTATATCAAACCAATGAGATAATATCATTTTTTTTTTTTTTTTGTTGTTTTTTTTGGCTGATTTGATTTCCCCACCCTTTGTTTCTTTTTCATGATATAATTGGTAAAGGGGCAATTTTCTTTTTTCCCATATAAATGTTGCATGTCTTTGTAAATATTCTTTTAATTTTTTTTTCATATTATTTAACTCATTTTTCAATCAAGTCCACTCAGTTCAAGGTCAGTCATGTTAATGTTTCATATCACCTTTGAATTTCTGCCATCATGTAATTTTACTAGTGTTAAATGGAATTTAATGTCTTGGTTTATTAATTGAAGCACATATCTGTTCAAGCACCCCATTTCTCATTTTTTTTTTATCTTTTTGATAGGATAAAGTGAATAAGGTTTGATCAACACTTATTTTGTCCTGACTCATATGTTGAACAGGAGTTTCAGATGAAGCATCAAGTAATCACTGTCATTAGCCCAGTCTCTCTGCGTTTCGTTGTTTCCAAGAAACCAGAGTGCAATTGTTTCACTGTGTCTAATTTTATCAAATGATGTTCTGTAATTTAAAAGTCTCCAAAAGATGATGTTTAATTTATTTTTATTTCCTCTCAATTTGTTTTTGTTTGGTTCCTGTTCCTGGCAATTCTTATATTTTTATACATTGACCTATCATTTGGTTAACCATATTCTTATTGGTTTTATTTTCAGATCCTCTCAATTTTTACATTTTTTATGCATGTAATATTCCTAATAATGATCATGATAATAAATTATTATTAATGAATTATGTTGCTTTGAATTTAAACTTTTATTGATTGAAATTGCCTCAAATTTATAGTGTAATAGATTGGAGACAGAGATTTTCTTGAAATAGGAGTGAGATCAAGTACCAAAGATTAATCATATCGGAAATTTGTCTTTATGAACTAAAAATGCCTCCCCTTCCTTGTATATGACAGTTCGGGACAAAAAAATCCGTTTCTTAGTAGTATTTTACATGGTTTCCTTTTTCATGATGATGGATGAGCGTATTTTAGTTTGCTTTACTTTTTGACTGGATTATACCATGGTAGCAACTGAAAATTTTTGTCAAATAATTGAGGTCGAAATTGAAAAGGGCATCAAATTTATAAATTATGAGGGTCTTTTATATTTTATTTTATTCTACTTAAAAAAGAACAGTCTTATCAGAACTCCATTACTCTTCCAACTTTTCAACTGGAGGTGGTTTGAATGGAAAAAGTTTTCTTTAAACATTTTAAATTGTTATTTTGTATCCATAATTCCTGGAGTATTTTTTGAATAGTGCAAATGTATGTTCTCACAATATTACCATCCACCTATGCAACATTGATGTGAAATTCTGATGGCTTTTTTTCAATGTCATTCGATTTGATTGATCATGAAACATTTGAAATAGTGATCTTTCAAGTATCTGGTAGAAAGATTGACTGAGTCTAAAAGTAAAATTAGAAAATACTTTCGAGCATTTATTCTACATTTTCAGCTCAGACAAATTTGACAGCTCTATTCAATCACTGTGCCATACTCGAGGATCAGGATAAACTGAAGTCACAGCAAGTTTTGATTCAATTGTTTTTTACTCTCAGGCATTCATCTTCTTTTTATCAACAAAAAAAAAAAAACTTGACCTTGTTAAAAATTACCAGAAAGAAATCAAAAATGAATATTTCAAGATAATTTCAAAGGATTATGAGTGTCTAATATGAATCTTGCAAAAGTAATAAAGATGTGGGAGTCCATTATGGCATTAAGTGGGTTTAGTTACAGTACACAGTGATCATGTTCCACGACATAAGTTTTAAACAGATTTCTAAAGGAGCAAACATTTTTGTTCTCATTTGTTGTGTAATAATATTTAAGAAGCAAATTTACACTTTGTCAAAAGTGCAACTTACAGGGTATTGAACACCAAGAAGTCAGTAGACTGGGTACTAAATCTGTGATGGTGTCTTGAAACCGTAAATGATGGACTATTGGTGCTGCTCTCAGGAAGACTGAAACTGTCTTCAGTGAGGTAGATTATGTCGTACAGCCCACATATAGAAATTTTTCATGCAAATCAAATGTGTCACAGGATGGTTTAGTAAGAAACTTTAAATTGTCATAGAGAATGTCTAATTTTTCTTAACGCGATTTAGAAATAGACAAACATTTTTACAAGTTTCAAGATTTAAATTTTTTCCAGTAAATGAATAGATATAAAAAATCATTGCATGTCACTGTATTGACATAATTTTAAAATATGATGAAGTTGAACTTTTATGTCCGTTTTTGCAATAAAGCTGTTTTATACAATATAATTTATTGTCGACATTTCAAACCATTTGGATTTCGTTGTAAGTGTACCTTAATGGAGTTTTATTCGGTGTATATGTATTGTTCAGGCTAAGGTCCAGATCCACCTATCAATTATATGTTGCAATATAACTGATTTCATTACAAAATCCCACCCCTTTTCAATTTGAATTAAATTCTGCCTGCACTGGATAAGTTCAGCAGTCTAACATTTTCTAAAATTTACCTCAACATCATGGCTTGAAATGGTAAATTTTATGCTATCTCAAGATTGCGAATGATACTTTTTGCAAAAAGAAACACAATGTACATGTAATAAGTGGTGTTGGTGTGGCAGTAAGTGCAGTAACCGATTTAATATTTATTTTCATTTTAGATTTCTACATTTCTGCTTAACGCTTAATGTACCTTTATCCTATGGGAATATCACCTATAGCTTTATTACTCGTTGATGATCTCTACATTACGGTTGCAAAGGGGCAACCTCCACCAGCAGCGATCTGATTCAGACTTGAACTGCATCTCCTGCAGAGGGCAGATACATCTGCAAATGCAAGTAATAACCAGAAGGGGCAAACGAAATTGACTTTCAGTTTCAGAAATAATTAGGAGAGACAAAACCAAAACGAAGGCTTGAGGTATTATTTATCAAGAACTGAAGAATTTGAAGAATGTACTTTGGCAACTGGCATATAATGTGTTGGTATTTTTTAAATGATAGTCAATGAGATTTTTACTGAGGCAATATGAATCAACAAAGTCTTTTTCAATGAGTATGCCATGAAACTGGACAGAATGGTTGCTCCAAAATTTATCAGACCAAAGATAGTAAGCATATCTAAAAGCCACCTTTTTTTTTTCCAAGAATTCCAAATTTAGTCTAGCAATAAAACACATGATCTCCATTTATTACAAAGGACAATGTCATTATTAGTGGTGGTGAGCCTGTTTCTTCACATATGTGTACTTTTTTATTTCTTTTAGTTAATATGGTAAATGAATTAAGAAATATAAAATTACTAACTCCTTAGTCTTGATTTAAGTAACAACTAATTTTTAACTCCCTTCAATCAGCTCTTGTCATAATTACTATATAATTAATATTTTCATCAAAATCATTAGTTTTGAAATTCTTCGAGCTCTAATATACTTCTGTGCAGAATTATAAAAGTTGGTGCTCAAAGGACACAGTCAGTTTGTCCTGTTTTGGAGACTGGAAATTTGTATATGTGTTAGTCAGAAAACAAAAATAAGAGAAAAGTTATTTACTTGTACAAAAACATTTATTCTTAGAAATTTTGCAGCAATAAATTCTGAATAATTTTTAAAACAAAAATTTGCAGCCAATCTATGAGTCAACAAATAATTTCAGCTATTGCTATTTTTACACAATCATGCCAATATAAGTTATTTGCATAGCTATTTTAAGACAATAAGATTCAAAATATATACACCACACAAGTCATTTTAACAATCATTTCAGTTTTCTTTCTCCCAATGAAAGGCCTCTGAATCACTCACTTTTTACCATATTCAGACATTGCCAACTAATTATAAATACATCTTCATTTACACACACACTTTAACCATCAAACCTGGGACTTCACTAACTCAGGTGCAACTGCGCCAAGTGGTTTGATTTTAGAACTACTAGAATTAGCTTTTTTCTTGCTAAAACTTGCCATCAGTCATGGCAAAAAATTATTTGTAAATTTTGAAACTCAGAAACATTGTCACATATGATGTATAACTCTTGCATTAATCATGGCATGGATTGGAATAAGAGCAATTTGAGCTCATTTTTAATGTATTTCTGCCTTGCTTGGATGTACAAAACTTCAAATGCTGAATTTAAAATTTCCTAGTACAACTTTTGTACTTGAATTGTAAATGAGATCAGTAACATTTTCAAAGAGCCAATATTTTCTTTTTCCAAACATTATTTAAAATGTTTCTTCCTTCAGCTTTATTTTTTTCATTGTACTTTTTTCAAATTAGCATGAAGCAGATATTTGGCATGCCAAAACATGCCCTTGATTAGATGTATGCCTGCTGCAATTCTATTAATTATCTTAAGTGATAAAGAGTCACTTTAAAAAGCATTGCACAAGACGACTGAAATCTGAAGAAAAGCTCTGAACCACCACTCATCCTGATATTTGTTGCTGATGCTGTCATTCCAAGAAAAAGATGCTGTTCAGGTAAGTGCTGCACAGTCGCTTTACTTCCTCTGGTTGCCAAAAGATAGAAACAAAATTTGTTACAAGTTCAGAATTAACAAGCACCACACTGTAAATATTAACGAAGTTTGTGCACAAATAAAAATAAACATGAATTGTATTAATGCAGAACTCGGGCTGTAAGAAGTTGATTTCTTCTTGTTCAAAAATGTCCAAACAAGCTTTTTGTTTCATGGTATTCAAAGAAAATGGCCACTTAGTTTAAAGTAAAAGAAAGACAATAAACTATAACTGTAATTAGCCATGGACTGCAACTTCAAGTAAAATTTCTTTTCCTTTCGCTATTCCATCAATCAATTTTCTTTATTTCTTTTCATTTAGATCATACATTACCATTGATGTCGATAAGGTTAGCACTTCGCTGGTTAATCACAACGTAAAACTCTCGTTGGTCAGATTTTTTGCCCACTACCCAGTAGTCTGATGTTGTCTTCACGATCGTTTCTCCATCTTCCTGGTCTCTGTGAAAAAGCATTTAAAATTTTGCTTCAAGTAAAAATTGTTTATTTAGAGCTTAAGATGTAGAGGTAGGCTATACTGGGATTTTTAGATGATTGTCAGATAATTCGATCAAGATTAAAAAGATTGCTCATTAAGAAACAATGAGATTGCTACATGGCTAGATTGTCAGAGAGGGTTTCTTGAGATTATCAAATATTTGGAACCTTGTTCTACATGATCACATGCCCAGAAGTAGAAGCAGTTAAGCAATTCCAACATTCTTAGATTATAACATTATAATTTTAAAACTTGACATGTAAGCAGATACATTAGATCACTAAGTCATGCAAGTACAGTCTACCATTCTATGACTTTAACCTGAGTCTAGAGCAGCTGTCTCCCTCCTCACCTTGACACTTCAGCATTTATGTCACCAAGAAGTCGCAGAAGTTCCTGAGGAATGTTGACCCCTGACCTTTTCTGGAGATCTATGTGGACTGTTGTTTGTTGAGCGAGGTTCATGTGGTTGAAATATACATATTTGAAAACAGGTTCTGTAGAGCTAAAAAAAAAGAAAAGAAAAAAAAACACGATCTTAATTTTTTTAAATGAACTTTAACAAGACAAAGATTTGCCTCAAAATATTTTTTTACTTTGTTTTCTTGTCCTTGATTTTTGCTTTTTACCACATTATTATATCACAAAGATGAATAAGAGCAGAGACAGATAAACTTCTAGCTGAGGGCATATATGAAAGGAGAAAAAAAGGGGCTATCCCCCAGCTATGATTTATATAGATAAAGAGCAATTAACTACAGTACCACTCTGATATAAGTTATGCAGATAACGAGGTAGGAATATAATCCTCTCATAAAATAATATGATAGTTAAAGACGAAATAGGAGAGATGACATCCTGTAAAGTTAAAGAAGAAATAAGACAGATAACATCCTGTTTATGCGAAGGAGAAATTAACTGGAAACAATCTTGTACAGATTAAAAAAAAAATTCAGAGTAAATAAGGATCACAGTAGCTCCACAGCATATCACTTAGTTTGATCTGTGATCTGACCTTTTACACGGGGTCACTTTGGGGTCATGCTAGCTATGTTACCTGAGCCAAGTTTGGGACACTGTCTTTCACCTTTAGACTTAAACACACCATTTTGAAATTTGTTTGGTACTAAAAGTACAGAGAGAATCGTTCTGAGAGTTACATGAATAAAAAATCATTTCACAAACTTTACAGTGATATAAATTTTGAAATGAAGAAATAATAACAGATATCTTATAAAATCAGTGTAATGATTTACTTGTGTAGAATAATTTCTTTTTTTAAATTCCTCAATTAAAAAAAAGGAAAGTGAAAATAATTTTTTTTTTTAATACCAAGGTCATAGTTATTCTTTACTTTTTTCTTTTTTAGCACTGGTGTGAAATTTAGGAAAGTTATTGCAAAAACTTGTTGAGCTCACACTTTCAGAAGTCGGTTATAGATCTAAAATTTTTCCATGTATAATATACTGAAAAAGAAAAATGTATCACTTTTTTTGTTTTGTTTCTTTTTTTATTGTTATCAGGGGTTTTTTTCATGCGATGGGTAACATGGACAAGAGCATGTTGCAGCCTTTCTTAATGAAAAAGGTACTACACAAGGTAGTTTAATGTTTGGACTCAGAGTATTTGTCATTACTGATTTGGTGTAATAACAACAAGTCACTTTTTACAGTTCTCACACAAGTACTGCCTTTGGTTTTCTTCTCTTGAATTAACACTCCTCTCTCCACAAGCCTGACAGAACTTATTTATACAATTCATGTATTTAGAAGTCAATGTTTGCTTGATTTCCTAGAGTGAATGAAATAAACCACAGTGTTAAGTTAATGATGTCGAAAACTTCAAAATGGAAAGTGCAAATAAGTAAAGAAAAAAATATTGACCTTCCATTATTTTTCTCTGCCATCAATAACTAAGTGTAATTGACAATATTTACAAAGTTAAATTAAAAAATTAGGGGGAAAAAAGTTTTATTTGCAAAACTTTTTGTAATGATTTTACATTTTCATGAAATAGACAACTGGTTCAATTTTCCATGTTTACTTAAAATTTAGTATGGTTTATGTTTATGTGGCTCCTAAACTTATAATTATATAATTACTGGATAATAACCTGCTGTGGAAATAAAGAAAATTTCAAAGGTGCAGATTGTAAAAGACAGCCATCACCAACAGATCACAGCTTAAAAAACAAGTAACATATCCAACCGGGATACTTACTGATGCCTGCTGATCAAAATGAAGTAACTTTTTTTTTATTCATAGAATAGATTTTTTTCAAAAGATCTTTCAATTCATTAAAATACAAAAAATGCCCCCTCAAACATGTGTAAAATATAACACACTGTAATGTTCCATTCCATATATGCAGTGTTAATAAAACAACTGCGTCTTAAAGAGGACATGCTCAGCTTTAATTTGATAAGTTTTAAGCTGGGATTCTAACCAAAACAGTGCACGCTAGAAGGAGTTGAATCTTGTAATTTTCTTTCTGCCGAAATTTCAGATTAGCCGGCGGATAAGCAATGGACGGACAGGCTTGCAAGGACTGAGCTGGGGCACTTGCATTCCACTTGACGGGCATGATTAACGACCCTGGTCAGGAAGTCAGTGGATGAAAATTAAGCGATCCGCTATAGTACGGAGACTCAGTTACCGAGGTAGGCATACCCCTCTGCATTGATAAAGAAGATATAACAGACATACCACCCTAATATTACTTATTCACAGAAGTAAAAAAAAAAAGTTAAATTTATTTGTATATGTTGAAAAACAAAGCTTACTTGAGAGCTGCAACCCTCTTGCTGTATTGTTCACTGATATCTGATGCTAATTTGGTCATCTGGGGCCCCAAAACTGCATCCAGTTTGCGACACAATGGTACGTTCAATGGACTCCGCACTGTGGAGAGAAAATCATGCTCTAATGTTATTTTTCCCTTCTTCTGTTCAAGATTCAGCTGCACTTCAATTATAGCAAAGAAAAATTAGTTCTTGTTGACTTTCCAAATGGGTTCATGAAAATCAGAAAATTTTCTTTTAATAAATCACATCAAAGTCCTGTGTTGATTACATCTTTGTAATTTATAATGTTAGTTAACCTTGAACTTATCCTAGTGGAAATTTTCAGGAAAAGACAAACAACTGAGTTTGATGTAAACTTTTAACGTTATAACCAAAATACAAATTAATAGAAACATAAGTTTTAGGTAAGAAATTTAACTTGTATTTTTTAAGTTGTAGGCATCGTTCAAGTTAAAAACATAAGTTTAGATTTCATAACTAACACTTACATTTCTATTGGTCTGATTTTTAAGATGCATGTATGTATTCCTGCAAATTTAGCTTACCTTCACAATGAGATACAGTTCAAAATTTAACTTTTTTTTCTATGACAAACTAATTTGACCACTTTCCCCAATGATATTCAAACTCACCTACATGTAAGCCGATTTCTGACAATAATCAAAAGAAATGAATTAAGATGAAGGGATTTACATGAGACCTGATCTAAGAACCAGTGGGGGGGGGGATTCACATTAAATAAATGCCTCTGAAATTGAATATAAGTCATAACAAAGAATTGACGCACAGACAAAAACATGGAGACAATTATATGCTGGAGAAAAAAATATCAAAGTAGAGTACTGACTCACCATTGACCAGGAGACAGATGGTTGCGCTGAGAGCTGTGTATACAATGAGGTAGCACTCTTCATCTATTTCATTAGTATTGACAAAAACTCTTGGCAGTTTCCCCATATTTTTATCATTGTTGAGGTCTGGAGGACCAGTCATGAATCTAGAGATAATTTCGAGTAGTGTGTCAAATAATAAGAACATTGATATCAAATGTATCAACTGACCTCTCTATTGTTGATTTACTTCATACCAAGCATTAGAAATTGCACTCTGCATTTGACTTGAAACAAAAGTATTTCAATAAACACAAGCTGCTCAGGAGGCTTTTTGGCATATATGTGGGAGATATTTGTCTTTATAAAAAGTAGTTTTAAATGAACACCTATTTCCCTTTACACTCAAAAGAAAGATAAAGCTATTTTCCTTGACTCAGCAAACTTTCCACAAAGGCAATGCAATTATCTGCTTTCTCCTTTTTTGATTTACTTATTTATTGTTTATTTGTACTTGCTTGTTTCACTCTTTAATTTTTTTTTTTAAACAACAATAAAAATAATGAAGAGGCACATATCTGTGACTAAGTTTAGATCTGGACCTTCATTTCTATCAAAGCTGGTTGTAAACACCAGGGGTTATGAAACACCACTGCAGGCTCTCGACTTCTTGTGCGTTGTAGGCCCAGACAATGGGCTTTATCAATAAACCCAAAATTGCTTTCCTACATTCGTAAGTTAATACTATTGGCTTAAACTACAATGTATCATAAGTTTCCTGCTCATTTATCAACACACAATTAGGCTTGTGCAGTATAGTTTGTGTGTGTGTGTGTGTGTGTGTGTACAGCTGTAACAAAAATTTTTTTTCCATAAAAATTGACAAGTCAAACATGCAAGCAGCAGTCTCTCCATCTTTGTCTGTGATCTTGAGATCCTTGCTTTTTATATCTAAAAAAAATATTTTTGTCCAAAGCCACTTACTTGCCATAGTGGCCGAGCCCACTGGTGGGTCTGTTGGATCCGCCATGCAACTCTTGTTCCAGGTATGTTGGGAAGAGACTTGACGTTAGATACTTGTACATGATACGCATATCATCCTGTTCTAGCCCACTCCTTCAGTAAAAAAAAAAAATATTTACATGAACATTAGCTGAAAAGTAGCTCTGCCTTAAAACCATCTCAGTCTGACATCAACACAGAAACAGGAACAACAGTAGCTTTGCTTTATGTCATCAATGTCAACTAAGAACAAGTGGGCACAGCAGTGAATTACCATATATCTTTCTACAACTTTTGGAACATCTCAATTATTTAAATCTAGGGAAAATTCAATTTAAAAAATGTTTTGATTTAGCCCAAGCCCTGCATATGTTGAACCACTTTGACTCATTAGTTTAGTATGGAGCTGATTTGCTCTCTCCAGAAATCAAGATGAAGCCTTCCAATTCAAAATATTTTTTTTTTAATTTAAAGTCCTTTTCTGCAGAGGGAATGAAATTTAATTCAGAGCTACGCCCCGAGGTGAGATCAGTAGTAGAGTTTATCAAAGTGAACAATTTGCTATGGCTATTGGATTTTGCAATATATTTTGTTAGATTTGCACCATATTCTTATCTTACCTGACTTAAATTTGTCCCCTGATAGTTGAGTCATACTTTAGCCTATGCTTTGAGAAGATTTTAACTGGCGCCATGTAAGGTGCAATGCTCATGTCCTACTGCTGATAGCTTTCCTTATATACTTTCAGAAAAATATTCTGACCTGAGTGCATTTAAGCTTTTGACCTCACATTGAAAAGATATCGTGATAAGAGTCTCATCTTTGAACCCATACTTGACATCCCTACTATGTTCAATATTTTTAGATCATTTGAATCTCCTTACCAAACAAGCTTTTCATTGTAAAGAAAAGCTGTATATTTTACAAAGGGGAAGGCTGCCTCAAGGCTGTTTATGAAACACTGTATCCGCAAATATGTGTTCTTATCCAGTGGAAGAAAGTGGATACCATTGAATACATCCAGAATATCTCCCTGAGGTAGTTTTAATGTCAGAAGATACTGTGAGGCAGAGAAAGGAAAAATGCAAAATTATGAGGAACAGAGAGCAATAGATTTCGTTTATTCCTTAAGTAAATTAAATGCTAACTTTTCCTGAGAAGATTTCCTCACATTCTTTTTATAACTTAATTTCTTTTATAACTTAATTTTTTTGTCTTAATCTTTACTTAAACATTACACTAAAATATTTCTTACACAAAATATGACATAAGAGGGCAGAGAATGGAATGTTTAAAAAATAAAAAGCAATGTTTTTTAAGAAGACCAAATAGTTACACCAAGTACTGAATTCAAGTAATAAACAAAAGTTTGAAACATCTACCTTGCTGTAAAAGTGCTCCAATCTTTGTCTTAAAGATTCAACTTCCCCATTGGCTCTTGCTAAGATAGTTGTAAAAGTTCCATTAAAAAGCTGGAATAACAAGGAAACATTGATAGAAATGTTAAGTTTTCATTTTTTTTTTAAGTAAAAAGAGATAAGGAGCTATAAACTTACATCAGATTATATATCCCAAACACTTCATTTCAAATGCATAAAGCAAGTTCATAAAAACGTTTATTTATGATAAATTTATGATGATGCATAATAATCGCATAAGTTTAGGTGAAATTATAATATATTTGTTTCTAGTAAGGTAAAAATCCTTCAAAAGTTAATTGTCTTCACTAAAATATACATCAATTTAATGTAGAGCATGCAGATTTTTCTGATTCATGGAATGAATCCCCCGTATGGATAAAGAGCCAACCTTAAACATTTTGTATGCTTGCTTCAAGATTGACTCAAACACAGAGTCTTGCACCTGATCCTCTTTGTACTCAGTGACTGTCTGGCCATCTTTCACCTTCTCTTTATAAGGGATGGACACAGTCTACCCACAAAAGAAAAAAAATTGTTTTGTAAATAACTGAAAATACCAGGGAAAATATAAAAGGCCATTCATGTTATTAATGACATAAAGGTAATGAAAAGCAATAGCAAAAAACGCAAAATGTTTCATACATTTGATTGGTTATCAAGGAGAGTAATGCAAGAATAACGAATATTATCTGATCAACAGCACAAGCACCAGAAAAATTTGAAATGGCAGTATATAAAAATAACTATAAAAAGCACAGTGAACACTTCTTGCTATACAACAGATCAAATCTGACAAGAATTTCCACAAGATATACTGTATGGCTTCATGTGGAAAGGCTAGTAAAGTTGACATCACACTGACAGAAGAGCTTGGAATATCCCTAGCTTAAACTCAGAATCTTAATAACTTTAGTTTAAAAGCAGGAAATAAGTCTCCATCCTTGTGTTTGACAGGTGTTAGCTATCAGACAACTCTCCTGATGGTATTGTAGAATTCTGTGTAGTACGGAAACGATACAATCATTTCACCTAGCCTAACGATAGTTTTTTTTTGTTCTTGGCCAATTGACCAGAGAAACCTATCACCTTTGATCCCAAGATAGTTTGACTGCAGTTGGCTTGAGAAGTGCATATGTACTTTAATTCTGATATCTTGGGGGAATTTGAGAAACTAACTGAGGATAAAACTTTTGATCCGGAGGAGTAAGTTCACCAAGATATAACAGAATTTTACTCAGTTCTCAATTGTTCATCTCTTGTTTAGGAAAGTTAATAAACATGCCAGCTTCCTAGTCAATATATAAATTGGTCTAAGAAAGACTCTCTGTAAGCACACTTCGGATTACTACAACTAGAGACTTTGCCAAACTTATTACATGCCATCCTTGTAAGATGTTGCCCTATTTAATACATGCCTATCTTCTACGCAAGACAGAGTTGGCATCTTCCTTCTCCCAGATGTAGAGAATAACACTCTCATGTGAACTGCCTGAATGATGATGTCAGAGCTGGGATATATGCCCTGTTTCACCACAAAGCTATCTTAGCTTCATTTTATAAGCTCTCTTTCCCAATCCCCCACCCTCCTTTTCCTTGCATTCTATACGTCAGGTAGTGAGGTACCTCGCAGTATTATAGGCCAGGCTGTAATAAGCTTATGAGATCTTTGGTCATCCTCTGAATTACTAGAAGAAGAAAGAAAGAAAGAAAAGGAGAAAAGAAGAGGGAAAATCTGATTTGGCGACCTTTTTAAAATCTTTTAAAGACATATACCATCAGCATCCAGAAACATGGTTCCGGTTCAAAGAACAGCTGTCGAGATTTCTGATTATGAACACTTTGACAAGGCTTATCGGAGAAAGTTCTGAAAAAGAGAAAAAGAAAGGGAATTATAATTTATATTTCGAAAAAAGTCAAATGTAAACAATAATGTGAGAAAAACATTTCAAACTTCTGAAATTCACATCAATACTTATTATTAGTATCCTTATTGCTGGCTACACTTGAGTCATCCCTTTCTTCCCAGAGTATAATAATTAATATTTTAATAAATTATATTGCTAAAAAACTAACATGTCAAATATTTTTCATACATAAGCTAGGCTGAAACTCAGTCAAGTTTTTGCTTCTGGTTAACATCTATGTGTACAAAATGCCAATAGTTTCACAATTCTATTGCTTTTCTAACATACACCGCAATCACATCATTAAACTTAAAAACTTAATCCATATAAAAGCTATTGAATTATTGTCTCCTTTAATTGCTATAGTGTTCTGATCATCAATTCATACATAACATATTGAAATAAACACTGGTTATAATCTTTCCTTTCAATAAGATATTTTATGTACACAGTAAAAGATGAGATTTCTTACCCACACATTTTAACCAAAGGCTTGCTAAAAAAAAATATCATTCTATAGGTAGTATGACAGATTCCATGAGATGGAATTTTCCACAATAAGTTATTTTTACATTATTTTTCACAATAAATGTATGCTACTTTGCTTCCTCCAAAAAATCAAATGTTTTTAAAACACAGAAGCCTGTCAAGAATGCACACTGATATGTAATATTTGCAATGTTTGATTATAGAATTTTCATGGGTGTAAAGTCAGTTATTTTATTTTACATCATTTACTTTTTGCAAGAGGCAGGAATGTATTTTTATGATTTTTTAAAGTTGCGACATCCAGATCAATGCTACAAAGATCAATTAAGCACTGATAAAGAATGATTTTATTTTCATCATATATGAATATGATTTCTGAAAAAGACTAATTTGGATTTTTCTGAATTTAAGGGTTTTTCTGTTGACCTCTGCATGCAAATTATGATCATATCTTTTGAACTTGTGGGGATTTACTATGACAATAAACTTTGTGAGTAACTATAGATTTTAAATAAATCAAAGTATTTAATGTAATCAATGCCGATAACAGAGACATATACTTTCTTTCACATAGTTCTCTATCTCTATCTATGGTAGATATATCATTTCTGATCAGATCTAAGCCATTGGATTTAGCAAAGTCTGATAATTTGGATCTCTCAATCTGGGTGAAAGTAGGCCAAGAAAGTAAATGAGTGAAGCTGCTCTGTAGAATCCACCATTTGAAAACGAATATCAAAGATGCTTTTCATACAATAGGATTGTGTTGCACATGTTTCCGATTGTATCAAAATTAACCTTTGTTTCTTCATTTCTAAAACTTACTCAGTAAATTTGACAACTGCCTCAGCAAGTCCAATTCTTTTAATCTTTGTGTCAATATCAACTTCAGAAGGGTGATAAAAAAGAAGTTTCTTTTCCTCCTGTTAGGCAAATAAATAAGAAATGGTACACAACAAATTCATGAGACGTCAAGAGTAGGTTTATAAGTTTACACAGGGAAATTAATAAATTTGTAGCCTTTTGAGTACTTAGCCTATATTTTACTGTATATATTACATAGTCAAGAGTAAATTAATTGTCAATAAGTCAATAAATGTTAATTGATATGATCTTGAATAAATTTTCTTCTTTAAAATTAGCTCAGTAATACTATTAGATCTTAGACTAATCTTTATCTGTCTCTAGAGAGATATATCGTAACCAAATACAGAAATGAAAGAAAATACACAAGAAACCAACCTCTCCTTCCCGCGGTCCATATTCGGTATTGAATACAAAGAAGTTAAGGAGGGATAAAGATCCATTTGAAACAGATGTCATTCTTAGAGCCAAAGGATGCAAGATCTACCTCCAATTTCTACGGTTGACACTGACTGTATGGCAAACAACCTCTAGCCTATAAAATCTGGCTCAAACTTAGTTTGAGCATAAATATTTCACTAACAAAGCCGGTGCAACTCTAACTAAACAATGCATCTAGATCTAGATTTACTTCGATCTAGATCTAGATTAGAAATAGAATAAATTAGACGGTTAGATTTAGATGTAGATCTAGAATCTAGATCTAGATCTGGACAAAATTGGAATGAGCGGGATCTCTTATCTTTATTTGCACTTAATTTTTTCCAATCAATACTTGATGCATATTGAAATTTATATAAGATCTTCACCGTTAAATAAAATTATATGGTTAAATCCAAGTTCTAATCTAAACTTTGTTGTAAACTTTATGATTGTAAAACTTTTGTTGTTCTTTATCACGAGCTTCCATCTTGAATGAAGGGGCGTTACTGTAACTAATCATCGAGATTTTGGGAAAACGCAATTAAACCTCACTGTTCCAGTTAAAATTCTATTCTTAACGTAGGATTAACATGTAGTTTCCGTTATCACTGAATGTTAAGCAATCACTTCTAGCTTTAAATCTGTTTTACTGTGTTACAAAGTTTAAGTATGTTTAAAAAGAGTACAGTATATCATATAGAGGTTTAAATAATCTGTGTCGGAAACTTACTAGATTCCCAAATTTAAATCTGCTCAAAGTATTTATACCATATTGAACTTTGGGAAAAGTAGTTTCTTTGGTTAGACCAGAAGCACACTCTACGGACGGGTATAATAATTTCACGCATACACAGTAATTATGGTGAATAACCCCTGGCACCAGTCCAACAACCCGAGACATAAACAGATCTAATGACTTATATACACCGAAGCAAGCAGCATCTGCTAAAAGCAGAAATCCCATCAGAATTGTTTTATTTGAAATACTTAAATAATGCACGTTATGGTAGCAGCGTTTCCTGTCATTTTCCCCCAAGTCTTTCATTCCCACATAAGGTTAATTTATCCAACTCTTTATTCCAACATTCAATAACTTATATAATAAAGTGCAAGCAGATTGAGCAAATGAAATTTGAGAACAATTGGTTCATAACTGCGTCTACTGATGTGAGTATTTCTTAGAAGCGATTGATTCCCCAAGAAAACCGCATATGGTTCATTAGATTGGTATTATTGCCGCTACCTATGCCATTACTTAAAGACCAAACATCATTTTTTTTCCTTGAACAGTTTTAAAAAGGGACTAATTCTTCCCATTAGGAAAAGAAAGGATTGGTACCCGTTAGATGGAATCGAATCGAACTACAGATGACCCAGTTAGGGATCTAAAACTTGAAGTTCTTCAATACTGAGGTTTCGCAGACGACTTATGTACCGCTGATCAACGCGTTTCAGGCAGCTGCGTTGTATTGCTCTGAAAACGAGTTGAATTTGCTCTGGCGATTCAAGGCCTGTCGCGAGAAATTTGTAGAGACTTTATTGAGAAGCCTCAAAATTCTAGTTGGACATGTGCAAGCTTTAAGGTCTTAACGTTTTTTCAGAACCTCAAACCGAGATAGTACCGGCTGCATTATCCAATAGTGGAATTTTTTTTACAGGCTCACCCATAACCTTGATGTGTCTCAATAATCAGAGCTGGTAGTGTTATATAGTTTGCTGGCTTCTTAGTATCTCAGAAATCTATATGAGGAAAATCCCTCAGCGCTATAAATCTCAAAAGTAAAGCTTGTTATTAGTGTTGGACCTAAGAATAAACGCACTAAAGTCTTTTCACGCTTTTTTTTTAGACTTATTATAAATGAACACACAAAATGGACACTGAATTATTTTTTTTTAATCAAAGGAACAGGTAAACAGCTGAATCCGATGGCACTGCTTTTACTTTGTTTCAACACGCAGAAGAAATAGTATAGACAGTTAACCATGTGAGAGACGCCCATCTATGTACCGCTGTAGTTTTATCTTACGAGGCATAAGAAAATTTCTATAGATTCTTTTACTATACTAAGATAACGAGAGTTATAGCCCAAGTCAATGAACATATTGGCAACACCAATGATCCACACACTTGAATCCATGGTATCATTGCAAAATAGTGATCCTTATAAAGTCGAACAAGAGTCAAAAAAAAAAAAGAAGAAGAAGAAGCCAGGCAAGACTCGTCTTAAAGCTGCCAAGAAGAAAGTAAGCAAATTGAAGAATATAAAAATAGTTGCTATGAGGATAAAAGTTTGTACACTTTTCAATTCTTGGCTCTTTAATTTCTGTTTTTCAGCTGATCTTTATGCCGAGAAAGGCTATCTCAGAACTTAACGGACTGGTTCAGGCAGATTATAAGAATAATGTTGCCCAAACACAGTGTGGCTATTTATATATATACATATATATATATATATATATATATATATATATATATATATATATAAGAGCTGCCACGTCGTAAGCGTGTTAAACAGAATATAACTTATTTAGATTAGCAGCCGATGTGATTCCACCAATTTTACTACATAGTTGTCAACAAGTTCTGTTTCTGTCCGTCAGACAAACCTATTTTTAAGTCTCTAAATCTTTAAGTAGGATCTAGATTGTGCCATAAAGTTACTATTATCAACGAATGTTATACGATCACTTCTAGCTCTAAATCTGTTTACTGGGCTACAAAGTTAAAGTAAGTTTATCCAGAGTATGTCATATACAGAGGTTTAAATACTGTGTCGGAAACTTACTACATTCCCAAAATTTAAATCTACTCTACTTAAAGTATTTGTACAATAATGAACTTGGTGAAAACTATTTGTTGTTTTTTTTTTTTTGTTTTTGTTTTTTGTTTTTTTGTTTTTTTGTTAAACCTGAAGTACACGGCAAAATTCATCAGGTTGATAAAGACCCCGGGTCGGGTTAGAGTAAATGATCAAAAAAGGGCCGATGTAGTAAATTGCAAAATTATTAGAACTTTTATTTGTCTGGGCGTCCACAACCGAAAGAGAAGTAAATGATCAGCTATTGTTCAGGAATTCTTTGTTACTTTAGTGTTAACCTTCATCATAAACTTAATCTTAATCTTATATGCAATCTTAATCTTAACCTTAATCTTAATCGTAAGCTTAATCTTGATTTTAATCTAAATCTTAACCGTTACCTTAATCTTAATAGTAATCTTAATCTTATTCTGAATCTGAATTCTAAGTTTAATTTAAAATTTAAACTTAATGTTATTTTAACTTTAATTTAAATTGTAATCTTACTTTTAAATTTTAATCTTAATCTTAATCGTTACCGTAATCTTATCATCATCACATTCTTAATCGGAACCTTAATGTTAACCGTAATCTTAATCTTAATATTAATCTTAATCATAATTGTTATCTTATTCGCCATCTTTACCTTAATCGTAATCTTAATTTTAATCTTCATCGTAAACTTAATCTTAATCTTAATCGTCATCTTTATCTAAATCAAAACTATAATCTGAATCTCAATCACAATCAAAATCATCATCTGTATCTTAATCAAACTGTAATCTTAAACTCAATTAATATCTTGATCTTGATTTTAATCTCAATCTCACTCTTTACCTTAATCTTAATCGTAAACTTAATATTAATCTTAATTATAACCTTCATAATGAACATAAGTTTAATCTTGTATATGCAATCTTAAACTTAACCTTAATATTAAAAGTAATCTTAATAGTCATCTTTATCTTAATCAAAACTTAAATCTTAATCTCAATCGTAATCTTTAATCTTAATCTTGATCTCAATTTTAATCTCAATATTAATCGTTACCTTAATCTTAACTGTAACCTTAATCGTAATATTAATCTCAATCTCAATTTTAATTTTTACCGTCATTTATATCTTAATCGTAACCTTTATATGAACTTTAATCGTAATATAGATCTTAATCTAAACCGCAATCTTGATATTAGTCTTAATCGTTATCTTATCTTAATCGTAATCTTAATGTTAATTTTAATTTGAATCTTAATCTTAATTTTAATTTTCAACGGAAACTTAATCTTACTCTTTTATGCAATCTTTAACTTAACCTAAATCTGAATCGTAATCTTAATCGTCATCTTTATTTTAATCAAAACTTAATTCTAATCTCAATCTTAATCGTAAACTGAATCGTAATCTTAATTTTAACTTTCATCGTAAACTTAAACTTAATCTTATATGATCTTAATTGTAATCGCAATTTTAATCGTTGCCTTAATTTTAATCGTAACCTTAATCGTAATATTAATCTTAATTTCAACTTTAATTTTTACCGTCATTTTTATCTTAATCGTAACTTTAATCTTAATGCTAATCTTATTCTCAAACACAGTTTTAGATAATAACGGAATAGAGCCAAACGAAGGAAACAACGAAATCATAAACGTTAATTTGCGAAACAAAAACAAACAAATTATTAACACACTAAATATAGGAATGAACTTAAAATGCTTGGGAACATTTTTTTTTAGAAATTCGTTTTAACACAACTTTATTTCAATTTTAGCCCTCAACATTGACACATATTTTGGTGGTTTCCGAATAAGTTGTGAAAGATCACAACTTCTCAGAGGCGAGTTTTCTAAGACGGCTGAGGAGAGGATAATGAAAATAATGCAACTTTATTGATCATATTACTCTTTTTTTATGTCTCGTAACAATCAATATAGACTTAATAGAGGATCACGCAAGTGTTGTGTGTGACATGAGATCTGTTTGAATTTCGTAACAAGGAAAAAAAAAAAGTATGTGCACTATAAATGCAAAAAGACAGACAAAAGATGCATGTTTCCGATTTAAAAAAAAAATATAGTTCATGCGTTACTAAAAAAAAAAAAGTTTTCTGAATGTTTCTAATTATTGTTTCTAGCCTAACTCTTTGCAAAATCTCATTTTCTTTCAATATGCCATCTGTGAGGCACAAAAGTATTGTGGTCGTGCAACTGACATGAACATTAAAAATTGTATCTGTTTTAGTATCAAATTATAAAATAGTATGATGAGGCCACAGTCATATCCACATGTATATTAAAAAGACATTAAAATTGGTCTTTGCCGCTTCTTGGAGTTCATTGAGCAGCTAATGGCTTATTCCTCTGCTTAGAGATAGGTTTTTCACACAACCATGGAGAAGGAGGTTTGTGCGTTTCAAAAGTTTTTTCTTGAAGAAAATCATTAATAACGCTATAATGTACATATTTCGAGTAATATCAAATTGCAATAATATTTTACCTAGTGGCGATTGCCACGAGCCCAATCTGCATACCCAGTGCGGCTGTCGCCCCAATATCCACCTCCACTTTGGTGTCCACCTCCGTATCCACCTCCGTATCCACCTTCGTTTCCACCTCCGTATCCACCTCCGTATCCACCTCCGTATCCACCTCCGTATCCACCTCCGTATCCACCTCCGTATCCACCTCCGTATCCACCTTCGTTTCCACCTCCGTATCCACCTCCGTATCCACCTCTGTATCCACCTTCGCCTCCACCGGAAGCCGTGTCAAACGGGTGTCGAGAATTCTCGTTGTTTGCTCTGTGAGAAGCTCTACGAGGCCCTTGTGGCATCATCTCAGAATCTCTCCTTCGTTGATTTAAGTATTCTCCCCATCCTGATGGTTCTGAGTTGACGCGTTCCATCCAGTCTTTCACTCGGTCCGAATCGTCATATCCGCCTCCGCTTCTGTATCCGGCACCGTCTTGGTCGGATCCACCATAACCATTTTTTGGAAAATCTACATCTTGGATATGAGCCCATGGTGGGTATGTATCATGAGAATCTGTATACGATACCAAAGATCTTATAATTATTTTTATGCATATATATTTTTTTCAAAAACTAGTGCGGCTTATTGGCAAATATCGTGAGACATAACAAGAAATAATAAGTACCGTCTCTAATAGGAAGTTATGATGTGGAGAAAAGTTGATACGCTTTGTTATTCAAGGGATACAGTAATAAAATCTAATCCTCTGTAACAAAGTGTGTTTGTCTATTTACCGTCTGGTGAGCTTGGAGAACCAGGTTTGGACAGAACTGGAACAGCCATGGTGCAAACAAGAAGGATGAGAAAATTACTGGGAATTCCCCCAGCCATGCTCAAAATCATGTTTACCTGTCAGAGGGATTCAGCTCTGGAAGAGGGTTGAGAATTTCCAGTAAGTCTGATTTGATTTTACAAAAGACAAAATTTTTAGCAAAGGTAAAAACAATATTATGGTTGATTGTAACATAGAAATAGTGTTTGCAGTAGTAGTAGCAGTAGCAGTAGCAGTAGCATTTGAGGTGGTGGAAATGGTAGTGATAATCTTGAGGTCGTGGTGGTAGTAGTAGTAGTAGTAGTAGTAGTAGTAGTAGTAGTAGTAGTAGTAGTAGTAGTAGTAGTAGTAGTAGTAGTAGTAGTAGTAGTAGTAGTAGTAGTAGTAGTAGTAGTAGTAGTATATAGTATATAACTGAGGTGAGTTAAAATTACATGCCGTAGTGGAGCTTTCTCAAGAAGGAACAAAGATAAGAACAAGAAACAGCAGATGATAAATAGAAATGAAAAAATTATTTTAAAAAATTGCACAAGAGATATAAGTAGAAAAACCACCATGAAAATGAATCATCGAAAATATACGAGGAAAAAAAAGAAGAAAAAAAAACAAGAAAAACATAAATAATACATGTACATGTAGATGAGTGTTTGAAAATAAGAAGAAAATAAAGAAATAAGTATTAGCTAAATAAATTCATAAAATATCTTAAATAAATAAATACCTCGCTAACTAAAGAAAAAAAAATAGAGAACAGGAGAATGAAAAATAAAGAATTGGAAAGAAAGAGTCAGAGATAGATAGAGAGGGGAGGGGAAAGGGAAAAGGGTATATGTTCATTGTATATCAAAAGACAGACAGACAGACAAAGAGAAATAAAAGACAATACAAAGAGAGGAGGAAATAGAGTTAACTCTTCTAGAAACTAATGAAAAAAATCAAGGTTTATAGCAATGAAATCTTCAAATAATTACGAAGAAAATCTCCAGAGTAAGTTTTTAGAGAAGAAAGGTAATAACAATACCTAAATGTTACACAATGGCACGGACAAAAAATTAATGATGTTAATCAATAATAACTGGTAAATGTTTATTTTAGGAATTAAGCGCGATTGATTGACGTCACTCATCGAAACAAATGTCTTTAACCCTAAATATAGACGTAGACATACAGTTCACTTTATTATATACTTCAAGGCATGTTATTGTCCAATGAGGAAATGAATAGCAAGCAAAAAAAAAATAAAAAAAAATTATAGAGAGCAGGCACAAAAGCGAAGATCGTTACGATAAAAGCCTTTGGGTTGGCTAAATACGACAGGAGTGTATCAATGAATTTGAAGTGGAGTCGCATTCTTAGGGCGTGTGACAAAGATCTGATATTCCTCCCCTCAATCAGGTATTTCGCTATAGACAGTACAAAAGATTTTGTTAGTACTCTGGAGCGTTACAATAGGCTGTTTCGTTAGATGCTCCTGTTTAAACGCACAAAGACATGCGTCTTGGTTGGACACGGTAAAGGGTTTTGACCTTATAAGGTGGAAAGAGATAAAGTTCATTTATTTGCTTAGTTATGAGGTGTGGAACCACGAAATAAGACTATCAAGAGTAAACCGTCTGGGCAAAGACAAGATGAGATCTATATTTCAAGTAGGAAATCTACGAAATCTTAATTTGAAAAGCCAAGTAATATCGGCAAGCGTGCATTCTAGTAGCGAGCATAGCAAACGCTGCATCGCGATGGAAAAACCAAGCTTAGGGACTGGCGCTTTAAATTTTACTATGAAATCATATGTGGCGCACCTAAAGAATGCTCATACTTCAAGATTTTCAGGCGACTTCATCTTTAAAGAATTAAATTTAATAATTTTTTTCCCTCTCTGAGCTTGTTCGAGGTCAATAACTAGCGTGCACTTGGCCACTCGGTGCTCAACTGACACAGTGGCAGTCGAGACCTCTTTTTCTTTTGTTAAAAATAGGTACATGTATTGACGAATGAATAACGAATATCAGGTTTGGGGGAGGGGGGGGGGTTGTTTTGTATTTTTTTTTTTGGCTGATAAAGAAGGGGCTTTCCATTAAAGATGGGGTGTGGAAAGAAACTAGGATCGAAAGAGTTCTATTTACGTATTAAGTTCCTTCGATCCCACATCTCTCTCTCTCTCTCTCTCTCTCTCTCTCTCTCTCTCTCTCTCTCTCTCTCTCTCTCTCTCTCTCTCTCTCTCTCTCTCTCTCTCTTCTTCTTCTTCTTCTTCTTCTTCTTCTTCTTCTTCTTCTTCTTCTTCTTCTTCTTCTTCTTCTTCTTCTTCTTCTTCTTCTTCTTCTTCTTCTTCTTCTTCTTCTTCTTCTTCTTCTTCTTCTTCTTCTTCTTTCTGCCCTTCCCTCTCTCTGTACACACACACACATATATATAATTATATAGCTAGCTAGCAAAATTTGTTTTTAGTTCTCTCTTTTTCTCACATTCACACAAACACACGGTAAGTCTCTTTTGTCTGGATGTATGCTGTCGTATAAAATTTGTTCTCTGTATCTCTGTCTCTCTCTCTTCCTCACTCTCTTCTTTCTCTCTCTCACACTCTCTCACTCACTCTCTCTCTCTCTCCTCCCCACTCCCTCTTCGTAAATAAAAAAGTGAGATATCAATAGATTCAGAGAAGAACTGAGGCAATCTATCCGATTTATTATATCAAAATAAACTTATTTTGATATAAAAAAAACTTTTTATGGCAAACCGGTCGCCATATGTCAGCTCCCGTTGAAGAATGCATGTTAAGATCTATAAATAGTTAAGTGCTGTTCGAAAATTCATTTACACCGATCATAAAACAAGTGATCGACAAAATACTTTTCGAAGAAATCAGCGGTAAGGTGGTGGGAAGAGAGAGAGAGAGAGAGAGAGAGAGAGAGAGAGAGAGAGAGAGAGAGAGAGAGAGAGAGAGAGAGACAGACAGACAGACAGACAGACAGACAGACAGACAGACAGACAGACAGACAGACAAACAGACAGATAGAGAGAGAGAGAGACTAAGAATGAGACAGAGACAGATAGAAAGAGGAGAGACACACAGAGGGACAGAGAAAGAGAGAGAGAGAGAAAGAGAGAGAGAGAGAGAGAGAGAGAGAGAGATATTCACTAAAAGGATATATTTATTTAAAATTACAGCAGAGTACCATGTATACCTTTTATAAAGTTTTTACACAATCCATTGCACCCGTGAAAAAATAAATATCTTGTAAAATAAGCTTTAAAAACAGTCGCTTGCGGATGAACTTTGCTAGTTTTGATATGCCGAATCCGAATTCGACGTTCATTCTTTTAAAAAAATTATCTCAAATTTGATTTTGTAAAATCATTTTACTCCTCGCCTGTAAAAAAATTCAAAAGAAACCGCAGATTGCACATGGCGCCATGAAGCTTCGGCTTTTCCCAAATCTTTCTTCTCGTGCGCTCTGTCCACCGCTTGCAGAGACTGGAGAGACGCACAAGCCCACCAGTAAGTGGCTTTTCCAAAGCGCTGCAGTGTTTGCTATGTGCGTTATCTAAATCTAATGCTGCTTTAGTAAAATTCGAAATCGCGGAACAGGGAGCGTAATGCAGCGGTCATAAACTCTGTGTTAATGTAAGTGCTTGATAGAATGAGCTTATAACAAGGTCATGAGCAACACACTAATTCACGATAAATCTATCACTTAGTAAAACGTACGTTTAGGATTTCATAACCGAAAAACAAGCACTGAAATCCACGCTTATCTAAAGAAAAATTAGCCACAGTTTAAGACAGTACCTTGATAGCGAGTTGTTTAAATCTTTTATCTAATTCAATGCAAATAGTAAATGTAATCATAAATCAGGTAAAAAGTAATTCGGCCAAAAAGCTGCATAAATGATGACAGACAGCAAAAACTACACTGAAATCCTGATAATAGGGCACAAGTATTACATTACTGATAATTTTATACCCTGATTCAATATGGCTCGAAATGGATTATATTTTTTTTTTAAATAAAGCTTTCTTCATAATTTCTTGGACGGTAAAGAGAAAATTTGTAACTAAATATAGAAGTCTGTACTGTAGCTAAAAAAAATATGGTATGGAATCAGTTAAGGAAATTACTGAAATAGCGAAAAATTGGAAATAACTGCCACATTCAGAAGTAGAATATATATATATATATATATATATATATATATATATATATATATATATAAATATACATGTAGTAATCATTGGTGAAAGAAGATCTGCCTCGGCGTAGGACGACTCACGCGAGTCCTCAACGTATACCTAGTTTGAAGCGAAGCAAAACAAAATTTACTGATAAACTAAGTGTTACGATACGGTAAAAGGACGAAGAAATTAACAGTGGTATCCTTTCTTTTTGGAGTAGGGGTAAAATGAAAACCTCGAATCAAACTTATCCTTTAAACTTTAAATCACGTTACCTGATTGTGACTTGCTGGAGCTGGAAAATATGGATGTAGATTTTATCACGAGTAAGTTGAGATAAGACTCACTGTGGGTGTGCCTCGAGTTACATCGTTTAAAAGCTTGTTTAAATAGTCGTGGCATCACTAATGTGAATGTCGAACGAGCTTGTGATAACAATTCTGCAATTTAAATGCATTTGTAGTTATTAATCTGTTTTCCTTTCTCCCCACCCCTCTCCACATCCAAAAAAAAAAAATTTGGCAGAAACAAGTTTTCATCGCTAAGTCTTAATTAATTCATGCGGGCTTTTTTTTTGTGTGTGTGTGGGTTTTTTTAATTGTTTTTTTTTTTTTTTTTGGTTTTTTTTTGTTTTGTTTTTAGGATGCACCGTCGAAATCTTGTTTTTGAGTTAGCCGGAGGAGTATGAAATGTTGTTTTTCATGCAGATACATTTTGATTATTTTTTTTTTTCCATCAGTCATAATTAAACCAGGTAGGCCCTACTTTCATTGCAATCAAAAATTGTTTACTTTCCTTAGAAAGACTGTGAGCATGAGAAGCTAGGAATGTACCAACTATTGCTGGGACAATGATTAATGTACTTCTGTACGTCATGGCGGGACTGATACATATATTATGTAACAAATGTGGAGGAAAAAAAACGAAGCGAACTACTTTTACAGCAAAAGCGTTTTAATTAATACAATCTTGAATATTTTTTACGACATGATTGCTCTATTTCTTTATTTATCTTGGCGTTATTTAATTATACGAGTGCGGGGATATAATTTAAGCAAATAGAAAATTCACAAACGTTGATGAAGTCCCGCATAGGCCTGAAATAATGACTTAGTTTGAGTAGCTGTCGCGCAGCGGGACATGTCTAACCCTGACGTGGCACAAGAGGCATAAAAGGAAGTGTGCACTAATCACCTAACCCTAACATGGCAACCGTAGCATATTTTGGAGTGTGCACAGTTTATACATCTCCAATATGGTACTGGTACATGTTGCAGGGCCGCGTTATTTAAAATTGTGTCCAATTAGAGATTAAAGGGATTTAGAAAGATAAAATTAATGTGTACAACATTGGAGTTCAGAATTTTTTCTTGATTTTCGAGCCGCACGTTGCTAATGGTTTCTTCGAAATAAAGATCACGCAATATATCTGACTAAATTGCATGTGAGAGCCAAATTTACGGTATAGAAGATTCAGCGTATCTGAATTTTCCAAGCCTAGTTAATAGATTCTTTTTAAGCTATGAATTGTCACAAATATTGTTTAATTAGAAGGCAATGCACTTCGGAAATTTATACCTGCATGTTAATGAATATTAAAAGGACCTACATGTATATACATTTGAATTTTTACAAGCCAGCAAACTAATCTCAGTTTCTTACTTGTTTCGTATGTTTCGTGGACCTTCCTAACCGGTTTTCAAATCTTTTTGTTATAGAAAGAGTTCTTGCTGCCGCAATTCAATACATGTACATGAATCATCAAAACCAGGTACATCTGCAGAGCGATCCCAAGGTTTAGGAATGTACCTTTCACACCCTTGTGTACGACTGGTTTAATATAATTATAAGAACTCTTTGACGGTACTATTTGGTTCCGCGTCTTTAAAGATATTAGTAAATGATACAAAGTGAGACAATTCATCCAAAGAGTGTCCAAATCAGTTGGATAAAATTAAAAAGGAACCCCTGGCGAATTGCTCTGCTGCAGCTCAAGGCTCGCGCGCAGAGAGTTCTTTCAGGTGGCTTTAAATTAATAAAAAGTTCAGTTGGCTTGATAAACATTTAGTTGTACAATTATAAATGTACGCTAACACATGCAGGTCAATGAATTTTCAGGATACCCGGTAGTTGAACTGCAATTTTTTTACGTGGCTAAAATTTATCGGGAAGAGTCCCAGATTGCAGCGCATGTGTTGAGTTTACGGTAGCTGAACCAGATAGCTTTTTGCCTTGCTTCTCGTGAGAGGCGAAGAAGTCGCGATATACATTTATTTTTTTTAAAGATGAAATATCTCAGCAAAAGTAACATACAGCTTTGTGTACTGCAGACTGTCACTAGGAGCATCTGTTCTTTGCAATACGTTATTTATACATTGTTGTATCACCAGGAGGGTAGTGAAAATAATATACATACCTATTTTAAACTGATTTATCTATGTTAAAAATCCGTCTGCCTCACAGCAACCACGTCCTTTGTCTTCTGTGTCATTAGCAATTTGTCTCAACAGATACCAGCTGAGAGTCATGATCAAACGCCTTTTTGCATCATCTCTACAGGAGCACCGGGTTAAAGTTATCACAGTCTCTGTCAGAGGCCTGTGCGGGTGCGTTATAATGGTGGAGAGATCAGTACGAATACATTTGATGTAGTTTTAAGTCAAGTTAAAAGAAAGAAATACATGTAAAAAAAAAAAAAGAAAAGAGAGCGCCTACCACTAGCAGCATTCTACAGCACTGTTATAAGCTGACTTGACAGACTATTCTTCGCGTTCATTTCTCTTTGTAGACTTATTGTACTTCTACCTTAATTTATTCCCGATACACTGTCACAGGTTTGTCTTTGGCTGAGCGCCAAAGTGATTATTTGCTGTTGATTTTCCTCAATGCCATTTCTTCTCTTTATAATGTCTACAATTCAGAGTCGGTTTGTCCTCTTGAGCTAGGGATGCTCTGTTCGTTTTGATCTCCGTTCACACCATTTGCTATGTTATTTTTTTTTTCGCCTTTCGTCCTGTTTTTTCGGTCCCGATTAGATTTAGGTTTATAAGTTATGAGTATAATTGCTTTTTCTACTAATACCTATTTACATGTATTCCTTTATCATTTGCATATTCAGATCCTTGGATCTAGCCACTTATTTAATTTAAAAAAAGTACATGTACGTGCACAAAAGTTCCATACAAAATATCTCCCTTAATACGGTGCATATTGTAATTATGTCTGTCCCCGCCTCAGCCGTTGTTTGGCTGCCTTTATGGAAAAAAAAAAACATTTATATTTCAACTGTATTATTATTTAAGGCTGTCTTAATTAGCTCCTGTATGGATGCTACAGCACTGAGGCTGAGTGAATATTTTTATTTCAGCTACATGTACAAGGAAAGCGCTTAGAAAAGGCGTTGCAATTTGCATTGTGCTGGAAATAGAGATACAGTTCCAAACGTTCTCTAATTAAAATTAGTAATTTATAAAATTCGAATTCTAGTCACTGTTTTCCATTGCAGTTTGCATATTTTTTCCATCTCTTTCTTAACCCAGGCCAGGTGGAAAACGCAATGGCTTATTTAAATTAAAGAAAAAACCCAGAAGCTTGAAGAATGTGGAGTCAGCTGATCAAGCTGGCAAACTTTGGATGATATCAAAGAAGACAAGGGGTCTCCCAAGAAGAGTACCGTAACTAGAGTATGAAATCCGACAATAACAGATTTCGGTAAGCGGAAAAAATAGTTGATACAGGTGCAATTTTTATGCTGATATTGATTTTCGCCCCGTGACAACATTAACTCAGTTAAGTGTCACTAAATGTATATCAATGATCAATATCGCTCAGTAAAATGAATAAACCACTCACAAATCGTAGACCGAAGTAAAGGTCTTGAAACTTGGATTAAATATATATATGCACTCATTGCCAATGTCATGCAATCGAACAAAAGTTAGAGAGAGAGAGAGAGAGAGAGAGAGAGAGAGAGAGAGAGAGAGAGAGAGAGAGAGAGAGAGAGAAATAGAGAGGGAAGAGGAACTTGGCAACATAAGTACACAAGTATATCGAAGTAAAGTGGAGAGGTCTGTACATTATGCATGTTGAAAATATAAATAAGGAATTAGGTTTTATGAAATCTATTTTGATTGTTAGTTCTGTACATGTATATACTATTACAATGTACTGTCAATACAACGTCGCTGTGTCAGTATCACTATCATCCACCTCAAAGCCACATGGCAACTAAACCACGTTGGCCCAAGTAAATTGGGTATTTCTTATTGATAGGCCACCGATGGCCTACAGATTATCAACTTCCGTAGCACTAGAAGTCATCTTAAGAGGCCAAAGGACACTTGGTAGTGCAAAGCCGAGCCTTAAGTTTATCATTGTAGTTATTGGCTCTTTGATCTACGAAAGGATAGCGCAGAAATGAGGATATTTTAATTCTTATTCCATAGATGCATATGACGAGATACATTTGAGTCAGTATTTTCCATAACATGTTTACCAGAAGGATGCATATCGGAACTAAAAGCACAGGTGTTTCTAACATGCCATCGTTTACTATTGGAGTTATACAATTTCATCCTATCTCTGAAAGCCCTGTAATCATGCATTTGCTGTCAGTGTCACTTTAAAATCTTCATTCCTCTACACTTTTTACTTCAGACTGGCCTTTAAATATATGGTAGTCTTTAAAACGCCCACCTAGTGATAACAGCTATTGATCAGACCCATTGTCCAAGACTACTGCATGTTAAATGCCGAAAGCACACATTTCAGTACAACTGCAATTCCGCTGGCTTTTTCAGTGGGAATATTTCTTTAAAAGTAGGTGCCTCTGAAGAATCTCGATTTTAACAAGGCACTTTTAAAATCTTTGGTCACCATCTTCAAACTTATTGCTTTAATTGCAAGGCCCGCAGGAAATAAGTCACAAGACTATCAGAATTATGCTAAAGCTTAGTAAAGGTGGCATCTATGATTAGGGCATGATTATGAAGGGCGGCCCGTGCAAATGGGCAGGGTGGGATGTGCCCCACTCGTTTTTATCACTAAAAAAAGAGGTCATTTTGCAGAGAAATACAATATAAAAAAAATTAAATAAAAGTAAAATAAAAAAAATCCATGTAATATTCAAAAAATTAACAAGCAAATACCATCTAAATGTCAGAGGTTAAAATTTAGACTGGCCTTTCCAAGCACCGAGTGACTGATCCACGCGCCAGGTTAGTGACAGCTCGAGCAGCGGCACTTTTCTTCTGATACCGGATCTCATTCTCAGTGCCAAGCCCTGCTAAGCCAATCATTCACCGAGGTGGGAACGCATGAATTTGCCCGACCGCTCTATAGGATTTGTACCACGAGAATTGGACTGTGACCCCAGGACTTTCCTGGTCTCCGTATAAACCAAGTCTAGCAATTCGTGTCCGACTTAGCTAATTTTTGTGATATCTTGAGGCAAATTCTCTTTCCTGAATTGTTTGTAGGCATTCATGGTTCCTATGTAGATTTTACCAAAAGTTTGAATCTTTATTAAGTGTAAATATTACTAATTTTAACTTTTTTTGAAACCAGGTGTGAATAAAAAAATTATTTTAATATTAGTCTAGTAAAAACTGGTAAATATATGTATAACTGGAAACACTGATGGGGGAGACAGGCTACTACTAGTACTAGGAGATTGGACAAGGTGGTGTGATAATACAGGCATCTGAAAACATTGGACTTGCCGGCCAAGTTGTCCTCTCTGGTTTCCTAAACCCTTCTTACCTTTCTCTTTTGTTAATCCTTTCTTTTAATAGCTCCCATGAGCTTAGTTTATGCTTATCTGTTGAACATGTGTTGTTGCACTGTTAAGTTTGAGCTGCATTGTCATTTGTCACAACTGCGAGACAAATAATTATGCTGGGCTAGAATTTTTAAAATTTTTCATTGTGTGAATGCGTTTTATCTTAACTAGATCTAGATTTAAATACATGTGTTTATACTTGATTGTAACCAAAATGTCGATCTGAGTTTATTATGAATAAAGCAGATGAATTGTGTTGACAAGGTATTTCAGTTCAAGCCAGGGAAAGGTTGGAAATCAAAGTTATAGGGCCACATCAGCCAAGTGATTTTGTTTTTTATCAACTCATATATGACTCATTCTCAAAAGGTGCCTTTTTCAACCATAGTCACATTATATTAGAATTTAAAAACAAAATACAGCTTTAAGTCTACATTTTTTAGTCCTTCACTTTGCATATATAATAAAGAGATATGTTCAACAATATCATGTTGTGTATGCATGTCTGGTAAAATTTATGAGATGTTCAAAACAAAAAAAACACGTTTTCTTGTGGATTTTTGTTACATTTTTGGGTGGTGATTTTCTCTGACCTTCAGCTTTTGTCTAGTTCGTTTTCAGAGTAAAATGGCAATTGATTTTACAAAAAGAATGATTAAAAAACGTTATTCTTTATTCATCATTGAGGAAAGGAAGACTATTTTGCAATGACAAACATATTTTCCTGCTCTACTTAGACATATTGCATTGTGTCATCATGGCCCATTGAAATAAAAGCCTTTTATAACCCTCGACGAGATATAATTGATCCACTCTGATTCACCAGCATTGACATGCATCAAATATTTTAGAAGCTACTTTGGCATAATGCTATATCAACTGAGCTGAAAATAAAGGTCTGTTCCTCAGTATTCCACGCCTGTGTCATTGCGATATGTCTAAGATCGCAGCTGCCACTGATTCACCAAGGTTTATTTTGATTCTGACCGTCAGAATTTTCTACTTTGAATAGAAAACTCAATAAAGCCCACTTCTGCTGAAGCAGGGGCAAAGAATTTTCCAAGAAGAAAATTTCTTTGTTTGTGTCATTCTGTTTAAATGAATTGACACGCGATATTTGCAAGACCAGCAATACCTCTGAGATACCCTAGAACTATTTCATCCATTTCATCTTTAGGAGATATATATCTAAAAAGCGATTTTAAAGGAATTTTAAAGTTCAGAGAGCATTTGTTTTGGATAATAACTATTTGTAATGTGTATGAGGCAGTTTAGATCAATACATCTACTAGATCTAGATATAGAGCCAAGATCCATGTTAAAAATAATGTAATATAGATTTCTCCATTTGGTACTTGTAATAATTTAAGTAGGCCTCGATCTATGTTAAATTATACCTAATAAGGGCAATTTTAAGTGATAAAGCTCTATATTTTGTCTTAGTCAGTACATAGATGTAATGATGACACAATTTGTCATCAATACGCCTGAGAACCAAATTGTGGGTTTTTTGTTTATTTTGTGTTTCAAATACGAATTTTGTTTGATGTGAGCAGATATTGACAATAAGTACTCAAAATGAGCATTTATTAATGAATTAATATGACTGTTGAAAAAAAAAAAAAAAAAAAACAACTTCTATAGCAATTATTGACTTAGATGTAAAAGTGACAGTTTGCTTTCCCTACAAAATTGTTTTGATTTTCAGTTGAATATTTAGATATAATTACACAGTATTTAACTCAATTTATCTTTTAAAAATCAAGTAGGGACATAATTCATAAAACAAAGATATGAAATATAGCCAAATTTGTGTCATCATTACGTCTAAGTATGTATGACAATATTAAAAAAATATAGCTTCCTTTCCAAAATGAGATGCTCAACTATCATTAGAATAGTTTTATTCCATCCTTAGGATGCTTACACTACTAAAAACATACATTTTATGTATAAAAATACAAAATGAAAATTAAGTCCCAACTTAAAAAATTGACACCACCTTTTGAGAATGAGTCGTATGTGATTGAACGATCGACATCACCTCTCAAATCCAGTAAGGACCATTATCATTTTCATAGCAATGGAGTTGATTAATCTCTTTTCTTTCTTTCGTTTTCTCTCAGGTTCTCCATATTTTCATACTTCAATGCAGCACTTAGGTCATTGAATTCAATATTGATGTTACTTTCATTACAATTGAAACATAAAATTTCCACTTTGTCCGACATGTTTTTGAAGACATGAGCCACTTTAGCACCTATCAATGCACTGACAGATTTTGGCTACTTTTAATTTGCTCATGATTCACAATATAAATTTATAAGACTGTTGAAAAACAAACTCATAAAATGCTTTAAATCATCTTTAATGTCAAATCATGTAATAAATCAACAGTTTAATCGTCTGCGTCCTCATCACCAGCAGACTGGCCCTTCTTGGCGTTCTTCCTCTTAACACGGCCTGTAGGGAAAGAAATAAAATATGTAGAGGTAAAAATGAATCTGTAGACAAAACATGACAATAAACAAACCTGATTTTGAAGTTGTGTAAATTGCACTTAAATACCTTGACAGTGGGACAAAGACGTGTGAATTCGGGTTTAACCTTTCCTCATAATGTATCCTCTTTTCGGTTTTCACTACATATGCCTGGTCCTTGTGATGTTGAGATGATGGTGGAGTGAGATGTTGATGGTGAATAAACAGAGTTGGATGTTGAGTCAGCCAGTACGATAGTGAAGAAGTTTTAGAAATATGGTTTTGTCGTAAAATCTCATTTTGTTCAAAATTCAAGACTCCTATACAGTTTATTTAATAATTTTATCTTGATCTGCTTCTTTGCAATAATTGTAAAAAAGAACAAAATTTCTGGGTCTTTTTCCTAACCGAGTTATGTGCATTCTCTTCAAAGGTCATGCCTTCCCTGAACTTCAGTGGCTTTAGTGGGGTTGATTTAAGGTACAAATTTTATCCACGCACACTAAATGACTCCCAACATCATACATTGATTTCATTTGTACTGCAATTTCCTTGAAAATACCAAGAATTCCTGCCCGCTCATAAAGATTTACCATATGTTTGCTTTATTTTTTACTTGGCAGGCCTGAGCAGTGTCAAACCAGAATTGGAGACAGGTCTTAATTGAAAAATATCCCCTTTGATATTTGTTTCTGATGAAAAAATTTGCATAAAGAAACCCCGAATTTTCTTCATTTACTTAGAATAGGTGATGACTTTCAAAGCCAAAATTTAAACTAACAAGGCTTCATAACAATATGTATAGGACATAAAATACATTATAGTTAAAAAAGGCAAACAAATAGATTAAGCCTAGGTCTTTCAGTATTAATTGATGTTGGTGAAACTCAATAACTGTTGGAAAAGGAAATTATCTAGGCTAGTAGGTGACGTACATTGCATATCTAGTCTTAACTTTTATCAAGATTAAACTCTGTGGCTTTTTATGTGCTGTGTGGAGGAAGATACTAGATGGACCAACAAAGTGGCTTAATGTAAGTCTAGTGACCAATGCACTTCAAGCTGCCACGGATCAAGATGCATGGAAGTTCATGATTGCCTTTGCTAAAAAGCAGGGCACATGATTGATTCATTGTAAACATTTTGACAATGTATCCCGCTTTCCAACTGTAAACGGTCAACACAAAAACAAATGTATCCCTGGTATACTAGAAAAAAACGTTTTCCTCTCCAAAGCAATCTCCTTTCTTTACTATTCCGTGTGAACTGAAGTCTCTAAAGTTTCCAACAAAGAAAAGAAAGCAAAAATGTTTTAGTAAATTGTGGCCCTTTTCTTTCTCTCTGCACATAAATTTGGAATGTATACAATATTTTAAGGCTTTAATTTATATTTTGAAAGAAATATAACAAGGGCTTTACCAAAATATATTGTCTAAATCTTCACTTCAATATCTCTCTCTAAATTCTTAATTCTTCACATTTTTTACTTTGAAATTTGTCAAAAAAATAAAAATGCAATGTCCTAGTTGAAAACTATATCAAATTAAACAGCAGTGTAGGTTACTTCCAAAGTGATTCAGTCTAGAGGTATGAGACAGGGGTAATGTGTAAAATATTTTCAGTAAGTTCTCTATTCTGATACTGTGATAGCCACATCAATTGAAATAAAACAAAAAAAATAAGCTTTCTCAAGATGTCTTTAAATTCCATACATTACATCAGACAACTAGTTTGGGACAGATGGTGATATTTTCAATAAGAAAAAAAAATTTGCTCAATTTTGTTATTTCTTCCTCTTTATTTTTAACCAAAGTGTTCTATTTCTGCATCTAAAGAAAATAAAATTGATTGCAGGGCTATAACAAGAATGATTCTTTACTGTAAAGAATCATTCTTGTTATAGACCTGCAATCAATAAAAAGTCCTGAACTTTCTCCAACCTCCCCCCACACACACACACACACCCAAAAGTCACTGCGAGAGACTAAGAGACCCAAAAACACAAATGCTCTCAAAATTATACAAAGAACCAAAGAAAATCAAAGGTAATAACAGGTATCAATGAATCAAAAGAAACACAAGAGAAGCTACACAAAACAGCAATTGCAAGCCAGGAGAGTGCTTTCAGAATCGGAAAAAAAAAACCCAAAATGGCTTGGAATTAACAGGATTCTTATTTCGAACTTTGTGAACTAACTGATGTTTCTAATAAAGGTTAAAAGGAGAAATATTCGAAAACAGCTTTGAAATGTCCAAGAATTCGAACTGCCTGGATTCTAATTTTTTTTTTTTTTTTTTTTTTTTTTTTTTTTTTTGTTAAACCTGAAGTACACGGCAAAATTCATCAGGTTGATAAAGACCTCGGGTCGGGTTAGAGTAAATGATCAGAAAAGGGCCGATGTAGTAAATTGCAAAATTATTAGAACTTTTATTTGTCTGGGCGTCCACAACCGAAAGAGAAGTAAATGATCAGCTATTGTTCAGGAATTCTTTGTTACTTTAGTGTTAACCTTCATCATAAACTTAATCTTAATCTTATATGCAATCTTAATCTCAACCTTAATCTTAATCGTAAGCTTAATCTTGATTTTAATCTAAATCTTAACCGTCACCTTAATCTTAATAGTAATCTTAATCTTATTCTGAATCTGAATTCTAAGTTTAATTTAAAATTTAAACTTAATGATATTTTAACTTTAATTTAAAATGTAATCTTACTTTTAAATTTTAATCTTAATCTTAATCGTTACCGTAATCTTATCATCATCACATTCTTAATCGGAACCTTAATGTTCACCGTAATCTTAATCTTAAAATTAATCTTAATCATAATTGTTATCTTATTCGCCATCTTTATCTTAATCGTAATCTTAATTTTAATCTTCATCGTAAACTTAATCTTAATCTTAATCGTCATCTTTATCTAAATCAAAACTATAATCTTAATCTCAATCACAATCAAAATCATCATCTGTATCTTAATCAAACTGTAATCTTAAACTCAATTAATATCTTGAATTATCATCTTGATCTTAATTTTAATCTCAATCTTACTCTTTACCTTAATCTTAATCGTAAACTTAATCGTAATCTTAATTATAACCTTCATAATGAACATAAGTTTAATCTTGTATATGCAATCTTAAACTTAACCTTAATATTAAAAGTAATCTTAATAGTCATCTTTATCTTAATCAAAACTTAAATCTTAATCTCAATCGTAATCTTTAATCTTAATCTTGATCTCAATTTTAATCTCAATATTAATCGTTACCTTAATCTTAACTGTAACCTTATTCGTAATATTAATCTCAATCTCAATTTTAATTTTTACCGTCATTTATATCTTAATCGTAACCTTAATATGAACTTTAATCGTAATATAGATCTTAATCTAAACCGCAATCTTGATATTAGTCTTAATCGTTATCTAATCTTAATCGTAATCTTAATGTTAATTTTAATTTCAATCTTAATCTTAATTTTAATTTTCAACGGAAACTTAATCTTACTCTTTTATGCAATCTTTAACTTAACCTAAATCTGAATCGTAATCTTAATCGTCATCTTTATTTTAATCAAAACTTAATTCTAATCTCAATCTTAATCGTAAACTGAATCGTAATCTTAATTTTAACTTTCATCGTAAACTTAAACTTAATCTTATATGATCTTAATTGTAATCGCAATTTTAATCGTTGCCTTAATTTTAATCGTAACCTTAATCGTAATATTAATCTTAATTTCAACTTTAATTTTTACCGTCGTTTTTATCTTAATCGTAACTTTAATCTTAATGCTAATCTTATTCTCAAACACAGTTTTAGATAATAGCGGAATAGAGCCAAACGAAGGAAACAACGAAATCATAAACGTTAAATTGCGAAACAAAAACAAACAAATTATTAACAAACTAAATATAGGAATGAACTTAAAATGCTTGGGAACATTTTTTTTTAGAAATTCGTTTTAACACAACTTTATTTCAATTTTAGCCCTCAGCATTGACACATAATGATGAGTTATTTTGGTGGTTTCCGAATAAGTTGTGAAAGATCACAACTTCTCAGAGGCGAGTTTTCTAAGACGGCTGAGGAGAGAATAATGAAAATAATGCAACTTTATTGATCATATTACTCTTTTTTTATGTCTCGTAACAATCAATATAGACATAATAGAGAATCATGCAAGTGTTGTGTGTAACATGAGATCTGTTTGAATTTCGTAACAAGAAAAAAAAAAGTATGTACACTATAAATGCAAAAAGACAGACAAAAGATGCATGTTTCCGATTTTTAAAAAAATATAGTTCATGCGTTACTCAAAAAAAAAAAAAGTTTTCTGAATGTTTCTAATTATTGTTTCTAGCCTAACTCTTTGCAAAATCTCATTTTCTTTCAATATGCCATATGTGAGGCACAAAAGTATTGTGGTCGTGCAACTGACATGAACATTAAAAATTGTATCTGTTTTAGTATCAAATTATAAAATAGTATGATGAGGTCACAGTCATATCCACATGTATATTAAAAAGACATTAAAATTGGTCTTTGCCGCTTCTTGGAGTTCATTGAGCAGCTAATGGCTTATTCCTCTGCTTAGAGATAGGTTTTTCACACAACCATGGAGAAGGAGGTGTGTGTGTTTCAAAAGTTTTTTCTTGAAGAAAATCATGAATAACGCTATAATGTACATATTTCGACTAATATCAAATTGCAATAATATTTTACCTAGTGACGATTGCCACGAGCCCAATCTGCATACCCAGTGCGGCTGTCGCCCCAATATCCACCTCCACTTTGGTGTCCACCTCCGTATCCACCTTCGTTTCCACTTCCGTATCCACCTCCGTATCCACCTCCGTTTCCACCTCCGTATCCACCTCCGTATCCACCTCCGTATCCACCTTCGCCTCCACCGGAAGCCGTGTCAAACGGGTGCCGAGAATTCTCGTGGTTTTCTCTGTGAGAAGCTCTGCGAGGCCCTTGTGGCCTCATCTCAGAATCACCAAAAATGCTTTGAGAATCTCTCCTTCGTTGATTTAAGTATTCTCCCCATCCTGATGGTTCTAAGTTGACGTGTTCCAAATAGCCTCCGCCACTGTATTCGTAATTATTGCCTTGGTGGGATCCATCATAATCACTTTTTGGAAAATTTACAGCTATGATTCGAGTCATAGTTGGATATCTATCATGAGAATCTGTATACGATACCAAAGATCTTATAATTATTTTTATGCATATATATTTTTTTCAAAAACTAGAGCGGCTTATTGGCAAATATCGTGAGACATAACAAGAAATAATAAATACCGTATATAATAGAAAGTTATGATGTGAAGAAAAGTTGATACGATTTGTTATTAAAGGGATACAGTAATAAAATCTAATCCTCTGTAACAAAGCGTGTTTGTCTATTTACCGTCTGGTGAGCTTGGAGAATCAGGTTTGGACAGAACTGGAACAGCCATGGTGCAAACAAGAAGGATGAGAATTGTACTGGGAATTCCCCCAGCCATACTCAAAATCATGTTCACCTGTCAGAGGGATTCAGCTCTGGAAGAGGGTTGAAAATTTCCAGTAAGTCTGATTTGATTTTACAAAAGACAAAATTTGCAGCAAAGGTAAAAACAATATTATGGTTGTATTGTAACGTAGAAATAATGTTTGCAGTAGTAGTAACAGTATCAGCAGCAGTAGCGTTTGAGGTGGTGTTATTGGTAGTGATACTGTTGAGGCCGTGGTGGTGGTAGTAGTAGTAGTAGTAGTAGTAGTAGTAGTAGTAGTAGTAGTAGTAGTAGTAGTAGTAGTAGTAGTAGTAGTAGTAGTAGTAGTAGTAGTAGTAGTAGTAGTAGTAGTAGTAGTAGTAGTATAGTAGTAGTAGCAGTAGTAGTAGTAGTAGCAGCAGCAGCAGTAGTAGTAGTAGTAGTAGTAGTAGTAGTAGTAGTAGTAGTAGTAGTAGTAGTAGTATATAGTATATAACTGAGGTGAGTTAAAATTACATGCCGTAGTGGAGCTTTCTCAAGAAGGAAAAAAGATAAGAACAAGAAACAGCAGATGATAAATAGAAATGAAAAAAAGATTTTAAAAAATTGCACAAGAGATATATGTAGAAAAAACCCCATGAAAATGAATCATCGTAAATATACGAGAAAAAAAGAAGAAAAAAAAAAACAAGAAAAACATGAATAATACATGTAGATGAGTGTTTGAAAATAAGAAGAAAATAAAGAAATAAGTATTAGCTAAATAAATACATATAATATCTTAAATAAATAAATACCTCGCTAACTAAAGAAAAATAAATAGAGGACAGGAGACTGAAAAATATAGAATTGGAAAGAAAGAGTCAGAGACAGATAGAGAGGGGAGGGAAAAGGGAAAAGGATATATGTTCATTGTATATCAAAAGACAGACAGACAAAGAGATGTAAAAGACAATACAAAGAGAGGAGGAAATAGAGTTAAGTCTTCTAGAAACTAATGAAAAAAATCAAGGTTTATAGCAATGAAATCTTCAAATAATTACTAAGAAAATCTCCAGAGTAAGTTTTTAGAGAAGAAAGGTAATAACAATACCTAAATGTTACACAATGGCACGGACAAAAAATTAATGATATTAATCAATAATAACTGGTAAATGTTTATTTTAGGAATTAAGCGCGATTGATTGACGTCACTCATCGAAACTAATGTCTTTAACCCTAAATATAGACGTAGACATACAGTTCACTTTATTATATACTTCAAGGCATGTTATTGTCCTATGAGGAAATGAATAGCAAGCAAAAAAAGAAAAAAAATTATAGAGAGAGCAGGCACAAAAGCGAAGATCGTTACGATAAAAGCCTTTGGGTTGGGTAAATACGACAAGAGTGTATCAATGAATTTGAAGTGGAGTCGCATTCTTAGGGCGTGTGACAAAGATCAGATATTCCTCCCCTCAATCAAGTGTTTAGCTATAGACAATACAAAAGATTTTGTTAGTACTCTGGAGCGTTACAATAACCTGCTTCGTTAGATGCTCCTGTTTAAACGCACAAAGACATGCGTCTTGGTTGGACACGGTATAGGGTTTTGACCTTATAAGGTGGAAAGAGATAAAGTTCATTTGTTTACTTAGTTAATTATGAGGTGTGGAACCACGAAATAAGACTATCAAGAGTAAACCGTCTGGGCAAAGACAAGATGAGATCTATATTTCAAGTATGAAATCTACGAAATCTAAATTTAAAAAGCCAAGTAAAATCGGCAAGCGCGCAGCCTAGTAGCGAGCATAGCAAACGCTGCATCGCGATGGAAAAACCAAGCTTAGGGACTGGCGCTTTAAATTCTGCTATGAAATCAAATGTGGCGCACCTGAAGGATGCTCGTACTTACAAGCTTGAAGTTGGAAGTCAAGATTCTCCGGCGACTTCATCTTTAAAGAATTTAATTTAATTTTTTTCCCTCTCAGTGCTTGTTCGAGGTCAATAACCAGTGTGCACTAGGCCACTCGGTGCTCGGATGGCCCAACTGACACAGTCGCAGTCTAGACCCCTTTTTCTTTTGTTAAAAATAGGTACATGTATTGACGAATGAATAACGAATACTAGGGGGGGGGGTGTTTGTTTGTTTGTTTTGCTAAAAAAAGGGGGCTTGCCATTAAAGATTGGGTGTGGAAAGAAACCAGGCGAGGTTATAAGGATCGAAAGAGTTCTATTTACGTATTAAGTTCCTTTGATCTCCTCTCTCTCTCTCTCTCTCTCTCTCTCTCTCTCTCTCTCTCTCTCTCTCTCTCTCTCTCTCTCTCTCTCTCTCTTTCTCTCGCTCATTCTCTCTCTGCCCTTCCCTCTCTCTCTCTCTCTCTCTCTCTCTCTCTCTCTCTCTCTCTCTCTCTCTCTCTCTCTCTCTCTCTCTCTCTCTCTCTCTCTCTCTCTCCTTCTCTCTCTGCCCTTCCCTCTCTCTGTACACACACACGTACACACACACACACACATATATATATATATATATATATATATATATAGCTAAGCTGATTCTATCAAGCACTTACATTAACACAGAGTTTATGACCGCTGCATTACGCTGCCTGTTCCGCGATTTCGAATTTTACTAAAGCAGCATAAGATTTAGATAACGCACATAACAAACGCTGCAGCGCTTTGGAAAAACCAAGGACTGGTGGGCTTGTGCGTCTCTCTAGTTTCTGCAAGCGGTGGACAGAGCGTACGAAAAGAAAGATTTGGGAAAAGCCGAAGCTTCATGGCGCCATGTGCAATCTGCGGTTTCTTTTGAATTTTTTTAAAAGCAAGGAGTAAAATGATTTTACAAAATCAAATTTGAGATAATTTTTTTGCTAAGAATGAACGTCGAATTAGGATTCGGCGTATTAAAATTAGCTAAGCTTCTGCAACTGTTTTTAAAGCTTATTTTTCAAGATATTTATTTTTAAACGAATGCAATGGATTATGTAAAAAATTTATAAAAGGTATACATGGTACTCTGCTGTTATTTTAAATAAATATATCCTTTTAGTGAATCTCTCTCTCTCTTCCCCTCTCTCTCTCTCTCTCTCTCTCTCTCTCTCTCTCTCTCTCTCTCTCTCTCTCTGTCTCTCCTCTTTCTATTTGTCTTTCTGTCTCTGTCTCATTCTTTGTCTCTCTCTGTCTCTGTCTGTCTGTCTGTCTGTCTGTCTGTCTGTCTGTCTGTCTGTCTGTCTGTCTGTCTCTCTCTCTCTGTCTGTCTGTCTGTCTGTCTGTCTGTCTGTCTGTCTGTCTGTCTCTGTCTGTCTCTGTCTGTCTCTGTCTGTCTGTCTGTCTGTCTCTCTCTCTCTCTCTCTCTCTCTCTCTCTCTCTCTCTCTCTCTCTCTCTCTCTCTCTCTCTCTCTCTCTCTCTCTCTTTCTATCTTTTCCCACCACCTTACCGTTCATTTCTTCGAAAAATATTTTGTCGATCGCTTATTTTATGATCGGTGTAAATGAATTTTCGAATAGCACTTAGCTATTTCTAGATCTTAACATACATTCTTCAATGAATGGGAGCTGCTATATGGCGACCGGTTGGCCCTAAAAAATTTATATCAAAATAAGTTTATTTTAATATAATAAATCAGATAGATTGCCTCAGCTCTTCTCTGAATATATTGATATCTCACTTTTTTATCTACGAAGAGGCCTAGGGAGCGGGGAGGAAAGAGAGAGAGAGAGAGAGAGAGAGAGAGAGAGAGAGAGAGACAGAGAGAGAGAGAGATAGAGAGAGAACAAATTTTATACGACAGCATACACATCCAGACAAAAGAGACTTACCATGTGTTTGTGTGAATGTGAGAGAAAGAGAGAACTAAAAACAAATCTTGCTAGCTATAACAAGGTCATGAGCAACACACTAATTCAAGATAAATCTATCACTTAGTAGAACGTATGTTTAGGATTTAATAACCGAAAAACAAGCACTGAAACCCACGCTTATCTGAAAAGAAAACCACAGTTTAAGACAGTACCTCAATAGCGAGTAGTTTAAATCTTTTATCTAATTCAATGCAAATAATAATCATAAATCAGGTAAAAAGTAATTCGGCCAAAACGCTGCATAAATGATGACATACAGCAAAAACTACAATGAAATCCTAATAATAAAGCACAAGTATTACATTACTGATAATTTTATACCCTGTTTCAATATGGCTCGAAATGGATTATAATTTTTTTTTTTTTAATAAAGCTTTCTTCATAATTTTTTGGACGGTAAAGAGAAAATGTGTAACTAAATATAGAAGTCTGTATTGTAGCTAAAAAAATATGGTATGGAATCAGTTAAGGAAATTACTGGAAAAGCAAAAAATTGGAAATAACTGCCACATTCAGAAGTAGAATATATATATATACATGTAGTAATCATTGGTGAAAGAAGATCTGCCTCGGCGTAGGATGACTCACGTGAGCCTTCAACGTATACCTACATGTAGTTTGAAGCTAAGCAAAACAAAATTTATTGATAAACTAAGTGTTACGATACGGTAAAAGGACGAAGAAATTAACAGTGGTATGCTTTCTTGTTGGAGTAGGGGTAAAATGAAAACCTCGAATCAAACTTATCCTTTAACCTTTAAATCACGTTACCTGATTGTGACTTGCTGGAGCAGGAAAATATGGATGTAGATTTTATCACGAGTTGAGATAAGACTCACTGTGGGTGTGCCTCGAGTTACATCGGTTAAAAGCTTGTTTAAATAGTCGTGGCATCACTAATCTGAAAGTCGAACGAGCTTGTGATGACAATTATACAATTTAAATGCATTTGTAGTTATTAATCTATTTTCCTTTCTCCCCACCCCTTTCCACAACGAAAAAAAATTGGCAGAAACAAGTTTTCATCGCTAAGTCTTAATTAATTCATGCGGGCTTTTTTTGTGTGTGTGTGTGTTTTTTTTTAATTGTTTTTTTTTTTTCTTTTTTTTTTTTTAGGATGCACCGTCGAAATCTTGTTTTTGAGTTAGCCGGAGGAGTATGAAATGTTGTTTTTCATGCAGATACATTTTGATTATTTTTTGTTTTCCATCAGTCATAATTAAACCAGGTAGGCCCTACTTTCATTGCAATCAAAAATTGTTTACTTTCCTTAGAAAGACTGTGAGCATGAGAAGCTAGGAATGTACCAACTATTGCTGGGACAATGATTAATGTACTTCTGTACGTCATGGCGGGACTGATACATACATTATACTTCTGTACGTCATGGCGGGACTGATACATACATTATACTTCTGTACGTCATGGCGGGACTGATACATACATTATACTTCTGTACGTCATGGCGGGACTGATACATACATTATACTTCTGTACGTCATGGCGGGACTGATACATACATTATGTTACAAATGTGGAGGAAAAAAAACGAAGCGAAGTACTTTTACAGCAAAAGTTTTAATTAATACAATCTTGAATATTTTTTACGACATGATTGCTCTATTTCTTTATTTATCTTGGCGTTATTTAATTATACGAGTGCTGGGATATAATTTAAGCAAATAGAAAATTCACAAACGTTGATGAAGTCCCGCATAGGCCTGAAATGATGACTTAGTTTGAGTAGCTGTCGCGCAGCGGGACATGTCTAACCCTGTCGTGGCACAAGAGGCATAAAAGGAAGTGTGCACTAATCACCTAACCCTAACATGGCAACCGTAGCATATTTTGGAGTGTGCACAGTTTATACATCTCCAATATGGTACTGGTACATGTTGCAGGGCCGCGTTATTTAAAATTGTGTCCAATTAGAGATTAAAGGGATTTAGAAAGATAAAATTAATGTGTACAACATTGGAGTTCAGAATTTTTTCTTGATTTTCGAGCCGCACGTTGCTAATGGTTTCTTCGAAATAAAGATCACGCAATATATCTGACTAAATTGCATGTGAGAGCCAAATTTACGGTATAGAAGATTCAGCGTATCTGAATTTTCCAAGCCTAGTTAATAGATTCTTTTTAAGCTATGAATTGTCACAAATATTGTTTAATTAGAAGGCAATGCACTTCGGAAATTTATACCTGCATGTTAATGAATATTAAAAGGACCTACATGTATATACATTTGAATTTTTACAAGCCAGCAAACTAATCTCAGTTTCTTACTTGTTTCGTATGTTTCGTGGACCTTCCTAACCGGTTTTCAAATCTTTTTGTTATAGAAAGAGTTCTTGCTGCCGCAATTCAATACATGTACATGAATCATCAAAACCAGGTACATCTGCAGAGCGATCCCAAGGTTTAGGAATGTACCTGTCATACCCTTGTGTACGACTGGTTTAATATAATTATAAGAACTCTTTGACGGTATTATTTGGTTCCGCGTCTTTAAAGATATTAGTAAATGATACAAAGTGAGACAATTCATCCAAAGAGTGTCCAAATCAGTTGGATAAAATTAAAAAGGAACCCCTGGCGAATTGCTCTGCCGCAGCTCAAGGCTCGCGCGCAGAGAGTTCTTTCAGGTGGCTTTAAATTAATAAAAAGTTCAGTTGGCTTGATAAACATTTAGTTGTACAATTATAAATGTACGCTAACACATGCAGGTCAATGAATTTTCAGGATACCCGGTAGTTGAACTGCAATTTTTTTACGTGGCTAAAATTTATCGGGATGAGTCCCAGATTGCAGCGCATGTGTTGAGTTTACGGTAGCTGAACCAGACAGCTTTTTGCCTTGCTTCTCGTGAGAGGCGAAGAAGTCGCGATATACATTTATTTTTTTTAAGATGAAATATCTCAGCAAAAGTAACATACAGCTTTGTGTACTGCAGACTGTCACTAGGAGCATCTGTTCTTTGCAATACGTTATTTATACATTGTTGTATCACCAGGAGGGTAGTGAAAATAATATACATACCTATTTTAAACTGATTTATCTATGTTAAAAATCCGTCTGCCTCACAGCAACCACGTCCTTTGTCTTCTGTGTCATTAGCAATTTGTCTCAACAGATACCAGCTGAGAGTCATGATCAAACGCCTTTTTGCATCATCTCTACAGGAGCACCGGGTTAAAGTTATCACAGTCTCTGTCAGAGGCCTGTGCGGGTGCGTTATAATGGTGGAGAGATCAGGACGAATACATTTGATGTAGTTTTAAGTCAAGTTAAAAGAAAGAAATACATGTAAAAAAAAAAAAGAATAGAGAGCGCCTACCACTAGCAGCATTCTACAGCACTGTTATAAGCTGACTTGACAGACTATTCTTCGCGTTCATTTCTCTTTGTAGACTTATTGTACTTCTACCTTAATTTATTCCCGATACACTGTCACAGGTTTGTCTTTGGCTGAGCGCCAAAGTAATTATTTGCTATTGATTTTCCTCAATGCCATTTCTTCTCTTTATAATGTCTACAATTCAGAGTCGGTTTGTCCTCTTGAGCTAGGGATGCTCTGTTCGTTTTGATCTCCGTTCACACCATTTGCTATGTTATTTTTTTTTTCGCCTTTCGTCCTGTTTTTTAGATTTAGGTTTATAAGTTATGGGTATAATTGCTTTTTCTACCAATACTTATTTACATGTATTTCTTTATCATTTGCATATCCAGATCCTTGGATCTAGCCACTTATTTCATTTTAAAAAAGTACATGTACGTGCACAAAAGTTCCATACAAAATATCTCCTTTAATACGGTGCATATTGTAATTATGTCTGTCCCCGCCTCAGCCGTTGTTTGGCTGCCTTTATGGAAAAAAAACAACATTTATATTTCAACTGTATTATTATTTAAGGCTGTCTTAATTAGCTCCTGTATGGATGCTACAGCACTGAGGCTGAGTGAATATTTTTATTTCAGCTACATGTGCAAGGAAAGCGCTTAGAAAAGGCGTTGCAATTTGCATTGTGCTGGAAATAGAGATACAGTTCCAAACGTTCTCTAATTAAAATTAGTAATTTATAAAATTCGAATTCTAGTCACTGTTTTCCATTGCAGTTTGCATATTTTTTCCATCTCTTTTTTAACCCAGGCCAGGTGGAAAACGCAATGGCTTATTTAAATTAAAGAAAAAACCCAGAAGCTTGAAGAATGTGAGTCAGCTGATCAAGCTGGCAAACTTTGGATGATATCAAAGAAGACAAGGGGTCTCCCAAGAAGAGTACCGTAACTAGAGTATGAAATCCGACAATAACAGATTTCGGTAAGCGGAAAAAATAGTTGATACAGGTGCAATTTTTATGCTGATATTGATTTTCGCCCCGTGACAACATTAACTCACTTAAGTGTCACTAAATGTATATCAATGATCAATATCGCTCAGTAAAATGAATAAACCACTCACAAATCGTAGACCGAAGTAAAGGTCTTGAAACTTGGATTAAATATATATATGCACTCATTGCCAATGTCATGCAATCGAACAAAAGTTAGAGAGAGAGAGAGAGAGAGAGAGAGAGAGAGAGAGAGAGAGAGAGGGAGGGAAGAGGAACTTGGCAACATAAGTACCGGTACACAAGTATATCGAAGTAAAGTGGAGAGGTCTGTACATTATGCATGTTGAAAATATAAATAAGGAATCAGGTTTTATGAAATCTATTTTGATTGTTAGTTCTGTACATGTATATACTATTACTGTCAATACAACGTCGCTGTGTCAGTATCACTATCATCCACCTCAAAGCCACATGGCAACTAAACCACGTTGGCCCAAGTAAATTGGGTATTTCTTATTGATAGGCCACCGATGGCCTACAGATTATCAACTTCCGTAGCACTAGAAGTCATCTTAAGAGGCCAAAGGACACTTGGTAGTGCAAAGCCGAGCCTTAAGTTTATCATTGTAGTTATTGGCTCTTTGATCTACGAAAGGATAGCGCAGAAATGAGGATATTTTAATTCTTATTCCATAGATGCATATGACGAGATACATTTGAGTCAGTATTTTCCATAACATGTTTACCAGAAGGATGCATATCGGAACTAAAATCGCAGGTGTTTCTAACATGCCATCGTTTACTATTGGAGTTATACAATTTCATCCTATCTCTGAAAGCCCTGTAATCATGCATTTGCTGTCAGTGTCACTTTAAAATCTTCATTCCTCTACACTTTTTACTTCAGACTGGCCTTTAAATATATGGCAGTCTTTAAAACGCCCACCTAGTGATAACAGCTATTGATCAGACCCATTGTCCAAGACTACTGCATGTTAAATGCCGAAAGCACACATTTCAGTACAACTGCAATTCCGCTGGCTTTTTCAGTGGGAATATTTCTTTAAAAGTAGGTGCCTCTGAAGAATCTCGATTTTAACAAGGCACTTTTAAAATCATTGGTCACCATCTTCAAACTTATTGCTTTAATTGCAAGGCCCGCAGGAAATAAGTCACAAGAATATCAGAATTATGCTAAAGCTTAGTAAAGGTGGCACCTATGATTACGGCATGATTATGAAGGGCGGCCCGTGCCAATGGGCAGGGTGGGATGTGCCCCACTTGTTTTTATCACTAAAAAAAGAGGTCATTTTGCAGAGAAATACAATATAAAAAAAAATTAAATAAAAGTAAAATAAAAAAAAAATCCATGTAATATTCAAAAAATTAACAAGCAAATACCATCTAAATGTCAGAGGTTAAAATTTAGACTGGCCTTTCCAAGCACCGAGTGACTGATCCACGCGCCAGGTTAGTGACAGCTCGAGCAGCGGCACTTTTCTTCTGATACCGGATCTCATTCTCAGTGCCAAGCCCTGCTAAGCCAATCATTCACCGAGGTGGGAAAGCATGAATTTGCCCGACCGCTCTATAGGATTTGTATCACGAGAATTGGACTGTGACCCCAGGACTTTCCTAAACCAAGTCAAGCAATTCGTGATATGTCCGACTTGGCTAATTTTTGTGATATCTTGAGGCAAATTCTCTTTCCTGAATTGAATTAATGTTTGTAGGCCTTCATTGTTCCTATGTAGATTTTACCAAGAGTTTGAATCTTTAATAAGTGTAAATATTACTAATTTTAACTTTTTTTCAAACCAGGTGTGAATAAAAAAAATTATTTCAATATTAGTCTAGTAAACACTGGTAAATATAGGTATAACTGGAAACACTGATGGGGGAGACAGTACTAGTACTAGAAGATTGGACAAGGTGGTGTGATAATACAGGCATCTGAAAACATTGGACTTGCCGGCCAAGTTGTCCTCCCTGGTTTCCTAAACCCTTCTTACCTTTCTCTTTTGTTAATCCTTTCTTTTAATAGCTCCCATGAGCTTAGTTTATGCTTATTTGTTGAACATGTGTTGTTGCACTGTTAAGTTTGAGCTGCATTGTCATTTGTCACAACTGCGAGACAAATATGCTGGGCTAGAATTTTTAAAATTTTTCATTGTGTGAATGCGTTTTATCTTAACTAGATCTAGATTTAAATACATGTGTTTATACTTGATTATAACCAAAATGTCGATCTGAGTTTATTATGAATAAAGCAGATGAATTGTGTTGACAAGGTATTTCAGTTCAAGCCAGGAAAAGGTTGGAAATCAAAGTTATAGGGCCAGACCAGCCAAGTGATTTTGTTTTTTATCAACTCATATATGACTCATTCTCAAAAGGTGCCTTTTTCAACCATAGTCACATTATATTAGAATTTAAAAACAAAATACAGCTTTAAGTCTACATTTTTTAGTCCTTCACTTTGCATATATAATAAAGAGATATGTTCAACAATATCATGTTGTGTATGCT
>JAWDGP010005268.1:0-16785 GCA_033675545.1 Elysia crispata
CTACTGCTATTGCTACATATACCACTACTTCTATTACTTTATTTGCTGCTAAGCTACTTCTACTGCTGCTACTACTCCTACTGTGAATGCTTATTCTACTGGTATGGCTACTGCTGCTAATATTGCTCTTCCTACTGCTACTGCTACTGTTACTACTGCTATTACTCCTCCTAAAACTACTACTGCTACTCCTACTTCTACTTTTAATCTACTCTTACTCAAACTCCTACTCATATTCCTACTCCAACTACTCCTCTTCTAACTACTCCTGCTCCACCTCCTCCTCCTAATACTACTACTACTCCTACTCCTTCTGCTACTGCTACTTCTATTGCTTCGTTTTCTGCTACTATTTCTACTGCTACTGCTAGTGCTACTGCTAATGCTACTTTTTTACTAGTAATTTTAGTAGTAGTAGTAGTGGTAGTAGTAGCAGCAGCAGCAGCAGTAATAATAATAATAATAATAATAATAATAATAATAATAATAATAATAATAATAATAATAATAATAATAATAATAATAATAATAATAATAATAATAATAATAATAATAATAATAATAATAATAATAATAATAATAATAATAATAATAATAATAATAATAATAATAATAATAATAATAATAATAATAATAATAATAATAATAATAATAATAATAATAATAATAATAATAATAATAATAATAATAATAACAATAATAATAATAATAATAATAATAATAATAATAATAATAATAATAATAATAATAATAATAATAATAATAATAATAATAATAATAATAATAATAAAGAAAAAGTAGAAAAAAAGCATTTTTTTGTTTTATGTAGTTTCCCTTTTTAAATTATTAACTTTCTACTTTAAACAATAGCAAACAGGGCCAATTACGAAAGTTTTTTTTATTATTATTTCATTTTTTTTTCTAGACGGAAACGAGATTCAACAAACACATATATCTTTCAAAATATTAGCTTTCTTTTTGACTTTTTTTATATATTTTGGTGGTGAAGGGAATATTGAGTTTTCAAAATAATTATTACTGTCCCATGGGGATGAAATTTAACTGCTGGTGAAAAATGTGAATGATTTCTTTTTTTTTTTTTTTGCGTTTTAACTGCAAGTCGTATAAGAATAAAGTAAGATCATAAAAAAACAAAAACAAAAACAAAAAACAAATAAAAAGGAAACGACCTCTCAGCGCTCTTTCAGTAGCTGTGCAATCACATGTACGGAACGTAGAAAACAAAGTAGGCTGCTTTCTTGTGACTATCGTCAAAATTTATTTGTGTAATTATTACTGATAAACATGGTCAAGAAACTTATGTTTAAATAACATATTTTTACTCCCTGAATCTAATCAAAACTTAGAAAATTGGCCATAAAAATTAAATGCGCCATGATGCGGAAAAAAATTGAAAGTGCATGTTTTTTTTTTTCTCTTATAAAATTTCGATCCGAAAAACGAAACTTTAATTGTTCCATGCTTTTCAACAAGGTGTTCAGGGTGCCTTGTTCGTTACAATGCAATTGTATTGTTCTGGTACAAAGTTTGTAATATAATCGTTATCATAGTAATAATAATAATAATAATAATAATAATAATAATAATAATAATAATAATAATAATAATAATAATAATAATAATAATAATAATAATAATAATAATAATAATAATAAAACTTAACCAATAAGAGAAGCATAGAATAGTATGGCGCTTCAAAAGCCCTGCTCAGTGTTAGCAATGCAATGTTAACAGTAAGCAAATTTGGACTGTCGTTTTTTTTTTATTTCAGTTTATTCACTGCAGTGCGCTAATTAAAACTAATAATGCTAGTGGTGTTTGATTCATTCAGGAGAAAAATTAACAATTTTATATGATTTAGAAACAACTTATATTTTTAAAAAGACAATAGTGTAATTGATGTACTTAATGACATTTATAGAATAAATAAAACCGTTTAAACTAATCAAATTAAGAAATCCATGATAAAACTAACGGAACTGATAAAACTTATGAAACTAATGCAGTGATTAAAATGATGCTCGGAAAAAAAATCCTACTTCCTATCTTCTCAAACCGATTGCTTTCGCATATGAGCTGGCTTATTTTTTTTTTTTTACTTTTGAGACAGATAAAGAGAGAGAGAGAGAGAGAGAGAGAGAGAGAGAGAGAGAGAGAGAGAGAGAGAGAGAGAGAAAGAGAGTGAGAGAGATAGGAAGAAATCCAAATAGAAAAGCAAAAACACCACACTTGGAGGACAACTTGGTAATTATAAAGGATCCCAAAAGGGACGCGTGTGTGTCTGTAAATAGTGTGAAACCAGGTTTAAAGAGAGACAGGCACACCACTTTATAACTACGGGACTAAAAAAAGAAACAACACAAGTATAGATTAAACATAAAAACGTTTCGCCTTTATTGTGGCTTCATCAGAGTGTGTAGGAAAAAATTGATTTCAACAAGTTAAACAAAACATTGGGGGAGCTGGGCTCAGACGGGACAAATGATTGGTTGGGGGAGGGGCAGTGCGCAGAATGCTTCAAGGTTCAGTGCAATGGCTAGGGATGGTGATGGCAGAGGGCGTGACCTCGTTGATATGAGGGTAAGATAAGGCTGGAGCGCGAGTTTGGAATAAAATATTAGGGCTGGTTAGTGTCTGTAGAGAAATCAAAATTCAAAAATTGGGAAAAGGTTTTTTGGGTTTTACACCTGATTCAAATGGGAATGCGCGTGTAGAAGAATGATAGTTGATACGTTACAGGGCGAGATGTAGAGGGTCTCTAATAAATATAGGTGGTACTGTAGGCAGGGATGGCGATTGAAAGACCATATAAATATCCAAATTCTCACGTAGGTGGAGAGAAATATTACTAACAAACATGATGGAATTGTGCGTATATATATACAGCAGCTACGATGATTATGTTGTTAATTGCTCTCTTATTCTGTGTTTCACTCTCTCCCTCCATCTATCTTTCTTAAAGCTCGATTCTACACGTCATTATTTCCTTTGCAGTGCCTCGTTCTGTCTTATTAGTTACAGCCAAACGCTTATTTGCTACCTCCCTCTCTCTCTCTCTCTCTCTCTCTCTCTCTTACTCTCTCTCTCTTTCCTTTTCTCTCTCTCTCTCTCTTTCTCTCTCTCTCTCTCCCCTCTCTCTCTCCTTCTCTTTAGCTCGGCGTGGGGCTGTGGTGCTGGTTCAATAGTGCCTCTAGATGACTAACACTAAGCATGGTATATTATGAATGGTGATAACAATACATTTGTAGGTTGTAGGGATAGTAGTTAGTCAACCTGTTCTTTCAGTAGAATAAACATGTACTGATGTAGATTCTTAGCGCCTTAAGGTGGTGAAGTAGGATTATTGTGGTAACACCAAACAGTATTGTCATATATGAATGATATACACTTGAATATAGATGATCAATAAAATGAGTGCATATATCGTGGATACTGATGCGTTGTATCTCTTAACTTTCTTTCGACCTCATTCTATTTATCTCTAAGTCTAATCCCTCTCTCACTCTCTCTCTCTCTCTCTCTCTCTCTCTCTCTCTCTCTGTGTCTCTCACTTGTTTAATGTTAACATTCAACAGTGAATCTCTCTTTGTCCCTTAAAGACTTGCTCTCTTAATCTGTTAAGGATTCTCTCTCTCTCTCTCTCTCTCTCTCTCTCTCTCTCTCTCTCTCTCTTTCTCTTTCGCTTATCTTGGGGCTGTGGTGCTGGTGCAATAGTACCTCTAAATGACTAACAGTAATCATAGCATAATATGAATGGTGATAACAATACATTTATAGGTTATGAGGATAGTAGTTACACAGCCTGCTCTTTCAGTAAAATAAACATGTGCTGATGTAGGTTCTTAGTGCCTTAGTGTGGTAAAGTAGGATTGTTGTGGTAACACTAAATAGAATTGTAATATACACGTGAATATGCATGATCAATATAATAAGTACATATGTCGTGGATACTGATGCGTTGTATCTCTTATCTTTCTTTCTCCCACATTCTATTTATCTCTAAGTCTAATCGCTCTCTCTCTCTCTCTCTCTCTCTCTCTCTCTCTCTCTCTCTCGCTTGTTTAATGTTAACATTTAACAGTGAATCTCTCTTTGTCCCTTAAAGACTTACTCTCTTAATGTGTTAAGGATTCTCTCTCTTTCTCTCCCCCCTCTCTCTCTCTCTTTCTCTCTCTATCTCTCTCTCTCTTTCTCTTCCGCTTATCTTGGGGCTGTGGTGCTGGTTCAATGGTGCCTCTAAATGACTAACAGTAAACATAGCATATTATGAATAGTGATAACAATACATTTATAGGTTATAGGGATAGTGGTTACACAGCCTGTTCTTTCAGTAAAATAAACATGTGCTGATGTAGATTCTTAGTGCCTTTGTGTGGTAAAGTAGGATTGTTGTGGTAACACTAAGCAGAATTGTAATATACATGTGAAAATGGATGATCAATATAACAAGTACATAATAAAATCGTGGATACTGATGCGTTGTATCTCTTATCTTTCTTTCTCCCACATTCTATTCATCTCTAAGTCTAATCTCTCTCTCTCTATCTCTCTCTCTCTCACACACACACACACTCTCTTGCTTGTTTAATGTTGACATTTAACAGTGAATCTCTCTTTATCCCCAAAGGACTCTCATTCTCTTAATGTGTATAGGATTCTCTCTCTCTCCCTCCCTCTCTCTCTCTCTCTCTCTCTCTCTCTCTCTCTCTCTCTCTCTCTCTCTCTCTCTCTTTCGTGTTCTTTATCTTTCCTTTACATGTATCAGTTTTGCTGCCTGTCAATATCTATCCCTCCTCATTCTACTCAACCCCGTCCTCTTCCCTCTCACTCTTTCTCTCTATCTCTCTCTCTCTCTCTCTCTCTCTCTCTCTCTCTCTCTCTCTCTCTCTCTTCGTTTCTCTTTCTTTCTCTATGTCTGTCTTGGGCTCTCTAGTATATTATAACTAATTTTTTAAAATTTTTTTCCCCTTTTAAATCCAAGGTGGCACCCCGTCGGCCTGGGAAGTTAGGTGTGTTTATGGATTTGTGTAATTGGAAACGTTGCTTGGTCGTTGATGTTGATACCTTGTGGTTCTAGAGTCTGTAATGTGTGTATCCAGAATGTTTCTTTGTTTTGTAGGCCTATCATGTCTGTTGTGAGTAACTGATCTATCGGTGTTATTTTAGCGTGGCTGATGGTGTGCCCAGGAAGGTTAAAGTGTTTGGCTACAGCGTCGCCTCTATCGTTGTTAATGTTGAATCTGTGTGTGTTGAAGCGTTTGCGTAGTGTTTGTGATGTTAGCCCTACATATTGTTTGTTGCATAGATTACATGTTATGAGATAGATGACGTTGTGTGAGTGGCAGGAGAGGCTATGTAGAATGTTGTATGATTTGCGGGTGATTGTGGAGGTGAATGTTGTCGATGATGTGATGGATGTGCATGTCATGCATCTGGGGATGTTGCATAGTCCGCTGCCTACAATGTCTCGTCTTGACGCGGATGAGTGCACTAATGAGTCACGAAGGTTTTTGGGTCTGCGGAAAGCTGCCATGGGGAGGGTCGGAATGGCTTTTTTACATCGATCTGAAGTTTGGAGAATAGGAAAGTATTTTTTTAGGATAGATGGGATGTTTGGTAGGGCTGGGTTGTATGTTAACACTAAAGGAATTTTCTGGCTCTCTGTAGGGGATCTATCCTTTCTCTGTAGGGCTTTTGATCTAGGTGCTTCTAGGGCTTTGTTAATGGCAGCTTGAGTGTGTTTGGGGGGGAAACCGCGTTTTTTGAGATGGTGTTTAAGATCGTTGAGTCTACGTGTGAGAGCAGCTTCTGAGGAACAAATTCTAACCAATCTAAATGCGAGACTGTATGGGATGCTACGCCTAGTGTGTTGTGGGTGGCATGAGGACCAATGCAGGTAATTGAAGGTGTCTGTGGGTTTAGAGTAAAGATCTGTGTGGATATAGTTGTCTAGTAGAGTGACCATGACGTCAAGGAATGGAACGTGGATGGGCGAAATGTTGCTGGTGAATTTGATGGTGGGGTGAAATGTATTGGCATGTTGGATGAATGCTTCTAGTTTGGCACGGCCATGGGTGCAGATGAGGAAGATGTCATCTATGTATCTTAGCCAGACAAGTGGTTTGTCTGGGAAAGAACCCAGAAGTCTCCTCTCGATGGCCCCCATGAAGATGTTGGCGTACGTAGGGGCCATACATGTACCCATAGCGGTGCCGTGAGTTTGTAAGTATGTATTGTCATGAAAAGTGAAGAAGCTGAGCGTAAGGATGAGTTGTATTAATGTACAGATAAAAGAGGGGGATGGTTTTGTTCCCTGATCTCTGCCTTCCTCCAGCGCTATGCGACAGGCGTCCGTACCTTCCTCATGTGGGATATTAGTGTACAATGCGCTGACATCCATTGTACATAGAAGGGTATCTGGAGGAAGAGGGCCTGTCTTATTGATATCATGGATTTTACGGAGGAAATCCATGTCGTCCTGCACATATGAAGGTAGCTGGCTGACTAGGTCCTTCATATGGTAGTCCACAAATTGAGATATAATCTCTGTGGGGCACCCATTACCACCTATGATGGGCCTCCCTGGGTTCCCTTCTTTGTGGACCTTGGGAAGGATATAAAACCTTCCCGGAGTGGGATGAGGTACGAGGAGGGCTTTGCCTATCTATGAACTAATTTCCTTCTCCTCTATCCCTTTATCTATGGCTTCTTGGACAAAGAGAGATTCACTGTTGAATGTTAACATTAAACAAGTGAGAGACACAGAGAGAGAGAGAGAGAGAGAGAGAGAGAGAGAGAGTGAGAGAGGGATTAGACTTATATATAAATAGAATGAGGTCGAAAGAAAGTTAAGAGATACAACGCATCAGTATCCACGATATATGCACACATTTTATTGATCATCTATATTCAAGTGTATATCATTCATGTATGACAATACTGTTTAGTGTTACCACAATAATCCTACTTTACCACCTTAAGGCGCTAAGAATCTACATCAGTACATGTTTATTCTACTGAAAGAACAGGTTGACTAACTACTATCCCTACAACCTACAAATGTATTGTTATCACCATTCATAATATACCATGCTTAGTGTTAGTCATCTAGAGGCACTATTGAACCAGCACCACAGCCCCACGCCGAGCTAAAGAGAAGGAGAGAGAGAGGGGAGAGAGAGAGAGAAAGAGAGAGAGAGAGAGAGAGAGAGAGAAAAGGAAAGAGAGAGAGAGAGAGAGAGAGAGAGAGAGAGAGAGAGAGAGAGAGAGAGAGAGAGAGGGAGGTAGCAAATAAGCGTTTGGCTGTAACTAATAAGACAGAACGAGGCACTGCAAAGGAAATAATGACGTGTAGAATCGAGCTTTAAGAAAGATAGATGGAGGGAGAGAGTGAAACACAGAATAAGAGAGCAATTAACAACATAATCATCGTAGCTGCTGTATATATATACGCACAATTCCATCATGTTTGTTAGTAATATTTCTCTCCACCTACGTGAGAATTTGGATATTTATATGGTCTTTCAATCGCCATCCCCGCCTACAGTACCACCTATATTTATTAGAGACCCTCTTCATCTCGCCCTGTAACGTATCAACTATCATTCTTCTACACGCGCATTCCCATTTGAATCAGGTGTAAAACCCAAAAAACCTTTTCCCAATTTTTGAATTTTGATTTCTCTACAGACACTAACCAGCCCTAATATTTTATTCCAAACTCGCGCTCCAGCCTTATCTTACCCTCATATCAACGAGGTCACGCCCTCTGCCATCACCATCCCTAGCCATTGCACTGAACCTTGAAGCATTCTGCGCACTGCCCCTCCCCCAACCAATCATTTGTCCCGTCTGAGCCCAGCTCCCCCAATGTTTTGTTTAACTTGTTGAAGTCAATTTTTTCCTACACACTCTGATGAAGCCACAATAAAGGCGAAACGTTTTTATGTTTAATCTATACTTGTGTTGTTTCTTTTTTTAGTCCCGTAGTTATAAAGTGGTGTGCCTGTCTCTTTTTAAACCTAGAGATAGGAAGAGACAGACAGACAGAAAGACAGACAGATAGAGACAGACACAGACAGACAGAGAGAGAGAGATGGAACAAAAGAGAAAGGAAAAAAAGGACAGGAAAAAAAAGATACAGAAAAAACTAATTTATAGTAGCGGCTCTAAGTCTAACTTTATCAACGCTGAGGAACAAAACACTGGCTTAGATCTTAAACCATAGGAAGAACGTTCAATCCAAAACCAATACCACGATAATAACTTCAAACTCAAGCAGGGAAAAAAAGCATTGGAGGAAGTAGTGCTATCTGTAGAAATCGGTATAAAATGACACTCTGACCAAAAAATATTTATTTATATATATATATATATATATATATATATATATATATATTATTTTACGTTCGACCTTTTTCTCCGTCTGTCACTAGTACTAGTATTGTTAATTCCTAATTATTTGATTTTAAGCCATCTCGCTTCTATTATAGCGGTTTTTAATCTATATATGCATCTTACTTATATATTTACATCTAATTTATAGTAGCGGCTCTGATTTATTCAACGCTGAGGAACAAAACACTGGCTTAGATCTTAAACCATAGGAAGAACGTTCAATCCAAAACCAATACCACGAAAATAACTGCAAACTCAAGCAGGGAAAAATAAGCATTGGAGGAAGTAGTGCCAACTATAGAAATCGGTATAAATTGCGACTTTGACCAACACATATTTTTAGCGTTTCATTAGGTTAATGGACATCCGTAAAATTCATTTGCGATTTATGAACAAATGCTCGAAACCACGTATATTCTTTGCGTTTAAAAAAAAAGAATGTGTCCATGTACAAGGAACAAGAGTTAGTTACCAGTGACATTTTACTCATATACAATATTTTACTTTGCAAATTAGTAATTTAATAAGATACATACTAATACCATTGTCAATAGTGAATAGTATTTAAAAGAAATACTCTATTGGAAACATTATATAAATGTTTTACCAACTATTAGACGCAGTTAAACACTGACTGTTGGCAGAAATAAAGAAGCAGCGGATTTCGTAATCGGTTTATTCCCCTTGGGAGGTGTATTGGGACATCTGGACATCTGATGGTTCAAAAAATGCTCCGGTATCTCCTAATACTTCAATCTGCCAATACTGGCTACTGCCTACAAGATCAGTCTCGAAGCCGCTGTCCGAAACGTCTTCACGAAGCTTGCTGCCCCTGAATCAGTAAATTAGTCCATCTGAGCACATAACAGTTTGTAAATGACACCACGTTTATAATTTCGGCCTTATTTGATCAATCACATTGGATTATTAAAAGGTAAAGCAGTGTTTGCCAGGCTCTGGTTTGTCAACTTAAGTTAATAACTATGCTTTTTCTTCTAAACACAAGAAAATGAAACATTAAATTCTACATATACCTAGATACAGCTAATTCGGATATTTAGTTTAACAGCCACTAACTTTTTAAGATCGCTTAATTTACAAATATATGCATCTCCAAAGATTAAATAACATTTCATGATATATTTTTCTAAGTAAATATCTAATAGTGCTTAAATTCTATAGAGCCATTAATCCAACTGTTCTATTTAACTAAAACGGTGTTCAATAACATTTGAAGTAAAAAAAAAAATTGTAAATTAGTTTTTGAGTTATTTGCGAGAATTTTCTTTTTAAATAAGGACCAAGCATTACCTTTTTTAACATCATAACAGACTCTTTGATGATTAAAAAAGTCAATACAGTTACCTCTTCAATCGTTATACTTACATAATAGTACATGCGGTAAAACCGACAAAAATAACGAACAATCCACCTATAGCTGCATAAAAGTCGTTAATGGTAGGTAATTTCTCAGTTTCTTTTTCTCTTTCATTATGAACAGCTGGATTTGATTTTGAAAAAGATGAAACTTTTAATGAAGCAATACGTTAAAGTTTAATTACCTTTTAACATCTGTTCTAAATTATAAGCAATTTTATAAAAAATAATAACAAAACAAAGCTACGGAACACTTTTTATTTGGTATATTACCAACAATATTAAAGCGCCTAGTTTTCAATAATGCGAATACAAATTATGAATGTTTCATCCAATGTATTTTTAAGTAATTCTACTAAGCCAATGGAAATCTTGATGATTTTGAATCTCAAGCTCATTGTTAAGTGCGTTGCTTCACCTTATGCTTTACTTTAATCGAAAAATAAATTAAAATGTTTCATGAAATGCGCTATAATTAATCGAAGTTATATTCGGGAATATGTACTTTTACGTTGATCAATCTTTAAATGAGGTACGCGCGAATTTTAGACCTTAAGAATTAAATTAAATTGTGCATATATTTGCGTTTGTCTTTCATACCCTTTAAAGTGTAATGTTAAAAAAAATGCATTAAGCACTTTATATCGCTTTTCTTCTAAATTTATGTGTTTATTTATATTTTCCGATCATATACAAGACAATTAAGTGTGGGTTACCAATTTCAATTTTTATATCAGGATATTTCACTTTTATACCTTTTGAAGCATAATCATAACAATAACTACTACCAACTTTATAATGTTTTTGCTTGAAATTTATATTTGTATACATATTTTTCGATTCTACAAAAAAATTAAATGCGGATTACCAAATTCACATCTATCTCCTTGGTACCCATCAACACATCCAGAAATGCACGTTGTATTTAGAATTCCGCAAACATTTTGTGGTCTACCGCAGGTGGGGTCACACCTATCTGAACAGTTCACAGTATGAGTAGTAGCAGTACACAATGTTAAAACGAAAGAGAGATTTAGAGACGAGCTACATTGCTTTACTTAAAAGAATCGAATAAATACAACGATAAAAAGGTCAAAATTGTTCAAAGAGAACCGCAGACATAGCTTTGAAATATAGAATAGTATGTCTGCGTAATATGTTAAAATAAGTCTAGCACCTGAAGCTGAAAGTATAAAGTTTTCATTTTAACATCATCAGAATAAAGCGCAAAAATATTCTCAAGAAAACAATTTCAACGTGAGAAATCAATTGAGCATAAGAGGTCTTTGATCACTGTGCTAGAAAAATAGACATTATAATTTCAATTCATTTAGTTCAGTATAAAACTCAGTAGTTGTGAAACAAACGTAGGATTTAAGAATTAAAACAAATGTAAATGGCTTTTAGTTGACAAACTAATTCAGACTAAAAAAGAAAGAAATAAAGAACAAAAGAAAGAAAAGATATTACCGATTAAAAAATTACAAACTTCAATATCTTACAGTTTTCACATACCAAACTTAACTTAGATAAATACACTATATTCAATGTAGAACTGGTAAAATACACTGTGCTTGAAAACATTTAATATTTTCCACAAGAATACATATTATAAATCTGACATGAAATAAGTAGTTTAAAATTAAATTCACATTCATTTGGTTTGATTCTTTTTTGCGTTTTACCAATGTCACAAATGTCTCCGTAATGTCCGACGCTACAATTGAAGACACAATCTCCATTTATGTTCTCGCAAAATTGTTTTCCTCCACTACAAAAAGGGCTGCAGACACCTGTAGTTTTTTCAGAGAAAGTTTTCATCTTTAATTGAAAAAAAAAATAACATAAAAATATTTTTGCAAATTCAAAATATTGGACTATTGTATTCAAGGTTGTAATTATAAGTTCATAGATAAATGATCTGATAAAGAAAGAATATGTTTTTTTGGTTACATTTAAAACATTCCATTCACAAGGCAGTTACATCATATGCTGCCATTAAAAGTCTAATAGTTTTATATTTCATCTAAAAGAATAAGGTAGATGTTGCTGTAAAAGAGGATTTATTCAAAAAGAGAACTGATTGAAAGTTATATTTATGCTTTTTTGTTGTTATGCCTATATATTCTCTGGCACTAGTTTGAAGTCAAAATATTTCAGAGAATATAGTACTTATAAAAAGCATCAGGCTATCACTCCACTCGCGCAGAATTTGTTATACTGTTAGACCTCTGGTGCCAGACATCTCTCGCATGGCTCCACATTTACACAGAGACAATGTGGCTGAAAATGAAAGACAATTTGTCTACATAGACACACGTTCACGATTAAAGAAATATTCCAGTTATGTTCCTGCAAAATTGAGACCCAAAGTCAGGACAGTTCAATTGGATAATGTTGAAAGTAATGAATCTTGGCGATTTGAACAGTCCTTTTTGGCAGTAAAATAAGCAACAGTTTTTATTCTGAAAATTTCCTAGCACCTTCAAAAATAGCCCTGCTCTCCAAGGAAAAAATGATTCAACTTGAACATGCAATGGTACTCGACAAAGCTCAGAGACAAACTCTCTCGTCCTGGAAATCTTCCTGCCTGCTCCAGTCTTTACACATGAACAATTGTTGTCGCTCTCTCCACAGTAATAATTTCAAGAGAATTTACACAGCCAATGAAAGACATGCACTGTAGAGAGCCGCTTTGTTATACAGGTTATTTTTTAATTGATTTAAAATTTAATATTGACGATTGTCTCTATAGCACTGTTACGCTCTCAATGCCATCACAGGGCATAAATGTATGATGACCTTCTATCAATTTTAGTTTCACTAAACATGTTAATATTTCCCCTTCTGTGATAAAACCAGTGGCAACAACTTATAATGGACAGGTAAAATTTTCAAATCTTTGCTCATCCTCAAAAATCATATGATGAAAATAATAATAAAACTGTACTTGTCTCCTTAAACCTTCGACGTTTACTTTAACAGCAAATTCATCATATTTATTTTTACGCAAAAAAAAAGAAATCATTCTTTGACGTAATACTGATGTCTGATTACCTTTTTTCGGCGTTTTTATGTCTTTTACTGATTCCACACTGACCTTATATTTTTTTTTATTTATATCACCTTTTCCTTTTTCTTCTTCAGTCTTGTAAAATTTCCTCCGAATTACTATGACTTTAAATTCTTTTTGAGCCTTTGTTTTCTTTTAAATAATACACTATTTTTGTATGTACACGACTCAAAAATACCATTTAAAAATGACTTAAGTCATGCAAGCCTTTTACATCTGCCATGAAAGCTATAATACAACTTTTCATATGTTCCAGTTCAGAAAACCAATTCTGTTTTTAAAGTTCCTACTGTCCTATTATTAATTGCATTACATCTTTTTCCTGTATATCCATTGTTGCACCCAAAATAATAATTTCCTTTATTGTCGCTTAGTCTATTCCATCCGTTGCAATGGATACTGCACTCAAGGGAACAACCGGGTCCGTGAAAGTTTCCAGGACAAGCTGTTTATAACGAGCATAAAAAAGCAAATTCAGTCTTTCAATTAAATATAGTGATATTACCGTTACAAATAAAACACAAAACAGCAGTAATTGTTTCAATATGTCTTTCGCAGCTAATCTACAATCATTTTTGATGCTTACTTTTTTTTTAGTCAATAACTATTTTTACATATGATTGTCGCTTTTCTGTGCTTTCCGATCAGTTATTGGTTTTTCGTTCTTTTAAAAAAGTATCTCAAAGTGAACACTGAAAATCGAAGACGACAAACATTTTAGTGAAGCATAAAACCACATAACTAGAAGGAAAAAAAAAACATATCAATGCTCATTAAATGGCGCTGACATTCCCCGGACATTAAGAAAAAGTATAAGATCGCACACATAGTTTGTAAAGCCCAACTGCTCCTTTATTATTATGAAGTTTCCCCGTTTTACTTTTTTTTTCTGTTTTACTTACCAGCCTCACACCTTTCTCCTTGAAAGCCATCATCACAACCAGAAGTACATGTTCCATTGACAGGGTTGCATGATTTTTCTGGTCCACGACAGTTTGGACTGCAGAGCTCTAAACAGTTCGCTCCAAAAGTATTGTTTGTACATGCTATGTCACAAAGTAATTAAAAAAAACAACAACAAAAATAATAGCCGTATTTCTTAAAATATTTACAGTACTAGTTTAAATCTTTTTAAGTTTTCACAACAAAAACATAATGCAAAACCAAGCAAGTCATTGTAATCGGCTGAAAGTGGAGTACTATGTCAGTTTATTGTCTGCAGAGACAGACGTAGAGGAAAAAAGTCATTGTCATTACTGATCTTACCGCCTTTATATTTGTTTAAATCTTACGTCTGGTGGGTTTTCTCTTTGGCTTTACCCCAATCTTTTATCTCTCTTATCAATTAAATAGCTTAAACGTCAGATCTAAGAAGATTCAAAGAACGTATACAAGAAAATTTTGCTTTTAATGAAAAAGTAAAAAAAAAGAAAAATTACCGATTTATTTGGCATAAACATGCTTTTAAATATATGTGTGAAGGTCTGAGAAAACCGGTCGCTTGTCGGAAAAGTAACTTCTGAGATATAGGGCTCTAAAGTTGACCCCTGGTTGAAACTGAACGAGTACTATACTTATAAAGTTCAACCAATTTTACACCATCTGACAGAAGTACGAGCTTTAATTTTGTCTTTACATATTTTAAAACATTTTTTTTTCTGAACCCTATCGAACGTCAAAGTCAGAAAAACCGTTAAAATTCAATGATGTTTTACGTACTCTTTGTATCCGCGTAGTGAAACTTTCACCCGTTTAACCCTATAGTTAACCGTTGCAAACCGTTGTATTCGCTCCTTTCTTGGGTACGGAGTGCGCATGGATACATTTATTTACATCGGCACTGCTCATAACCCAAGTCAAAATCACTGTGATCCACTTCACCTCATCCACAGTTAAAGCTATTCCTATTTGAATTTTAAAACTTTTACACCAAAAAAGCTCATTCAAAGAATCATACAACTATTCTATTATGCTACAACCTTCTTATTTCTTTGTTTTATCAGATGTATAATACTTTAAAAGTAAAAATTCGATCTTCCCTAGCAATTTTTATGGTAACTAAATAGAACAACATGGCTGACTCAACGAATCGAGATGAAGAAACTGAGGATATTTTCCTATTAAACTAGTTTTAAAAAACCATAATTGAATGATAAACTTATCATGAAATGATAAGATAAGTGTAAGAACAATATTTTACTCATCCAATTACTTGGAAAAGCTAAATTTCGTCTGGGAAAGAGAGAAAAAGAGTCTAATGGAGACATGATCTAACATCAATGTCAGCACCAGTGCCACACCCACAACAACTCCAGGAACGAAGCTTCAGGTGAGTAAAAAACATGTTAAGTTTTACAATTTCAGTGTATTCACTTGCGCTGAATGTTTCATAGAAGAAACAACTCAAAACTAGATCTAGATCTAGATTAGGTCTTGACCAGAGGATAAACAACAAGCTAGATTTGCCTTGTTTAGACTTATATCTGTATCTATGTAGATCTAGATATCAACTGGAGAAAAGATTGTGATCTTAAAATAGTTGTTAGATAGATAAGTGCAATCCACTTTGAATTTTAACTGGAATTGATCGATGATGATAGTGTAAATAAACTTACATAAGTTGATACGATTTTAGATTTAAAAATCAAATGCAAAAATTTGTTCCGCTGATATTTCTCCTATTGCCGTTTTTGTTATTTTTCTTATGAATTAGACTTTTCAATTTAGTTTACAGTAACATTTAAATAATAAATTTCGATTTTCCAAAATTAGTTCAATCTTTTCTTTTTTTAACTTTGAAAATAGAAGCAAAATATGTAATTAGATATGTACTTTAAATTATTTAACTTCTTTACTGACTAAATCAGAACTTAGGCATGCCTGTAGTTTAATAAAAAAAGACGCTTATGCCCAATAATATTTAAACCTTAGTACATGGAATTCAAGAAAAACGTGATGTCTTATCATACACTATCCTCGTAAGAAGTTTTACTTTACGTACAATCCTCGCATCTCTCTCCTTGATATCCATCAACACACCCGAAAATACAGGATCCATTGACGTGGTCACATGTGTTGTGTGGCCCACCACACGTTTTACTGCAGGTTTCCGAACAATTTGCTCCCAAAGTATTGTTTTCACATTCTGCATGAACGAAGAACAGATATGTGTTTGTTTTCTTTCTCTCTTTTACTACAGATTGTACGTGTTGAATGAGTAAAGAAAAGTAATAAATAAGGTGATGTCTCACTTTTATTTATCCATATAAACCCTTTCTCTGACAACATAGTAATCATCATATTTCTAAGAACTGATTATTAAGCACAAAAACACAATTTACATAGTGATGTTATATATATATCACTGACAGCTGGCAGTAACACACCTGTGAACTATCAAACTACGTATGGCAGGGATGGAAGCTAAATGGTGTTTCAGTCGAACATCTCATAAGCCCAGATTATTGAAAATTATATTGTGCGAGCTGCCTTTTGTACTGAATTGGTTTAGCAGTCGGGTCAACCTTATTCTATTTTATGACAAAAAAAAAAAAACAAGTTGTCTTCGTCGAGAATTCTTTAAATAAATTTAAAAAAAAAGTAAATATTGCAATGCATGGCCAAACATTTCGTACGATTATTTTATGGGTCGTGGTAAGTTTATTCGTTATATGTTATCAAGAGCAGATCTATAAAAAAGGAATAAAGGTTTTCTGGGCGTTTAACTCTGAAACAGTTTACTTAGAGCCGCCGCATGTGTGGAAAAAAATTGTATCAATGTGTTTTGATTTTAGAGGCTCGGCCCTTAACCGCAAACTGACTGAAGCATTAGTCTAAGACCAATTGAGAGTGGTATGACCGGTAGGCTCGGGCCTCAACCGTAAACTGACTGAAGCATTAGTCTAAGACAAATTGAG